>JBCJKH010058505.1:4047-22386 GCA_039877255.1 Loriculus beryllinus
AAGCATGGAAAAAACCCGACTTTTTTCCCCCATTAGTCTATTGACACCCATCAGGAGACAACAGTCGGAGACGTTTCTGACCTGGATGATGTTGACACCATCACTTTAGCATTTAGCCAAGAGGTGGCAGTACTCCTCCACTGTTCCGAGACTAGGAGGTGCCTCAGGACACCGCGAGGTTCATCTTCATAGCATCACTATCATCAGCTCCTCCTTTATTTATACTTACAGCAGAGAGAAAATACATGTTCCACATGTCTCCTGTGATGGGAGGGCTTCACTTCAGCTGCCTGGGAGCTACCTATATGTACCAATATAGAAATTTATAGCATCCTTCAGCAACGCGGTGCATCACTGCCTCCTCCACTGCACGGTAGAACTCGTGGGGCTGCAGCAGGTCCCCAATTGTGGCGAAGGTTTTAATTTTGCTGAGGATAATGGTTCTTGAAATGTCATAAACTGTGAACACACAGCTGGAGCGGTTTATGAACTGCAGAGAAATGTGCAGTATTTTAGCCCAAGTATTAATTCAAAGAGCATGTTTTGTTATTTCCTGTTTCACTGTTGTTTGTAAAATAGTTTAATGGGTAGTGAGCAGTAAACTGTTTAAAATCTGCTGTGCACAGTGATGCGGTTTTATATTGCTGGAGAGGGAAGGATTTCACTGCTTTGGGTGCGAGGGAGAGAGGAAGATTATACTGATAATGAAAACCACAACCAATGCATTTACTTTGGAACAATTGTTTCAATTACATTACCATGTAGATATTTTAATCAGAAATAAAAGTGATAATCCCCAAATGCAGGCCTAACAACAATCAAAACAGCTGCATACTTAAAAAAAAAAAGGAAGCTTAGCTCTTAGTAATGAGGTTTACATGCAGCCAAGGAGAGCATTTTCTGTAAAACGAAAGTGACCGTGTTTAAAATATAAAAGGCACTGTTTATTAAGCACAAATGTAATGACCCAATGACAGAGTTGGTGTGGATCACTACTGAACACCATCCAGGCTGTTACACCTGTGAAATTTTCTTACGGGTGTTAGAAACACCTACCACATAGCACAACGCAGGGTGAATAAGAGCAAAGGGACTGGCTTGCATCCATATGGCTAAACTCTCTTTACCTCTCCTCAACATAATGAGCTCATCTATCCTGACTTTTGGGAACAGTCCCTGCCTTGTGCTCTCCCTTGAACAGTGCCCAGGAATGCTAGCTGTTACAGGACAGCCTAACAATACAGATATAGAAGGAAGTCTATTTACTATATGGTTTCCTGTGTGGTGTAGCATGCTAGCAATGAATCAGCAGAGATGACTGTGCAACAGTACTCCTGTGTATGTGTTGGCCCTGTTTGGTTTCTAGAATGAGTGTAGCCAAAGAGGCGATACGTGAGATGAAATTCCCTACCCACTAACCAGACAACACCATCATAGGAGTCCCTTTGTGTCCGGCAAAGCTGTTGTTCCAGGCTAGCCTATTGCAACATGCACTCTCAGGTAGCTGGTTCTGTATATTCTTCACTGAACTTCCTCTGGAAGGGTGAAGGCATTGAAAAAACCCATTTCACTCAGAATTTTCTTTGGACCTCACAGAAAGATCCGTGACTTCTTCATCGCTAGTGTGAATCAAATTTTGAGCACATTTCTGGTGCTCCTCCATTAAAGCACTTCCTCTCTGCCTTGTGGCTCTCCTGATTCACTTCACTGTCAGACAGATCAGAATTAGTCCCCAGGCTGGTGTCAAACTAAAGAAAAGACAGTAAGGCTCCTGCGGAAGGCCAAATACTGAAAGGGAAACTCACAAGAAGAGATCCTCCTGCAGCCTGAAAGCCCTCTCATCTCCGTGGAGGAAACATAAGCACTTTGGAGAAGGGCTACAGGGAGTCGTTGTTGAAGTGCCTGTGTGTCTTACAAGAGAACAAGGTATCTTCTTTCTACTTGCTGGTCTTGGCTGGTTAAAATGCAAGCTCTTGGAGTAGGAACTGTCATTTTTCCTTATGTCTGTTGTGGTAGGTCCTGACTTCAGTGGAGGTGTCTAAGTGTTAAGGTAATGCAGACAACCACGCTGGCAGTCATAGAAACCTTGTCAGCAAACCCAAACCTTCTCCAGTACATCAGGCAAGATCCATTGGGACCATGAGCTTAGGGCTGTGGCTGAGGGGACACTGCCTGAGTTCTACTCTTTGCTCTGCATGACCTTCTGTAATAATTTAAAGCCTGAAAAATACACTGAAAGACAGTCTTCTGAAATCGGAGGTGACTTTCACGTGTACAGTACTTCTGAAAAATCAGACCCTTAACCTCCTTTTGTCTCTGATCTTCATCTCTAAGAGACAAATGACTGTGATCACTGAGCTACCACAGTGAGGGGAACATACGACTTCTTGGAAAGGAAAGAGTAAAAAGCCTCTTTCATCTCTATTTCTGCTGATGTTTTTAAAGCAAAACTCATGACTGTAAGACTGTTACCCAGGAGGAGTATGCTTGGGGTAGGGCCATCAAAAGTGTTAAGTGACACTCTCATTTTGCACACTTTGAAATCATTGACAATTTTATCTCCAGCTTCGCTGGGTGCAGAATTGCAGCATTGCAAAAATGCTTTTTATAAATGATACTTCTACTTTTTAGGAGTGAACTCACACTTTTTGCTAACAAGGTTTTAGGTAACCCATCAGTATATTACCACCTTCTTATTAGTGGAAAGGCCAAGCAGGTTACACAGCATCATAGTCCTGACACCCACCAAATACTGCATGCAAAACATTTCTCCTTGTTACAAAACTTCAGTGTGTGAATTCAAGGAAGCCTCTCAAGATTTGTAACCATTCTAAATAAGTTTAAAATTCATAGACAGACTCGTTACAAAAGGTCAATAGCAAACTTCCGCTCCAGGTTAACTCACAAGCTTTCTAGTACTTACTCTTTCTCTCTGGGCCAAAAACTCTGAGGACCAACTGTCTTTCCTGTGGCTTTTGCAACTTTTGCTTTCAGTCAAGCCAGAAATGCAGAAAGCTGTAGCAGCTAATTAACTAATATAATCCCAAACCATAATTAGAGTTGAACTTCGCTGGTATGTAGAGGCTGCTGTAAGAGGTTTGGTAAGATTCTGTTTTGTAAAAGCAATATTGGCAAGGAAAGGTCAGAGCTGTGTTTGTTGTGGGACAGAGCTAAGGAGATGCTGAATAAATGCCTGGAGAAGAAACATACTTTGTTCACAATGGATCAGTACTGCTCAGTTGCTTCCCACAGTTTTGAGGAAACAGGGATTAACGAGGCAAGAAACACTAGAGAGTAGTTGCATTTATGGGGGATGGCACCACAGTTCTCCTCATGAGACCAATAGCTCAGAGTCAGGTTTGCAGGGCTGTAAGTTCACAAGTGTCTAGAGAGGACTCAGGCGCTCTCTAATCCACACACAATATTTGGCTCTTGGTCATCTGAGTCAATCTGCCCACTGGGATGTTCTTAGCTTAAATGCCAGAATGCTAAAACCAATCAGCGCAGCAGCACAGCATTTCAAAGAGATGGGTGTCCAAGCTTCCTAAAGTGTCAGTAGAGAGTCCTTGGTACCACTGAAGTGTGATTCAGATACTCTGCATATGGAAAGGACAATTTCTAAAACTAGAAATGGTAAATATTTCCCAGAAGAGAGGACTGCGACAGAATGGTATCTTTCCTCTCTGGAGCTCAGATTGCAGTCTGTGAGCTCCTCTTCTTCAACTGTTGAGTATTTGGCTGGGGCTAAATACCTGTTAATGGAGAGCTCATACTTCAGAAGCACAGCTGCTGGAGGGCACAGTAGTGGTGATGGCACTCTTGAGTGGCAGAGCATCTTTAACAGGAAGTGGTTTCTGTTAAGTCTCCCAGCCAAAGTCTCATGACTCTCATAGAAAAGACTACCCAACCCACAGGGGTCCTCGGGACGTCAAAGCTTGCTTTGTGGTTCTTTAGTGGAATCCAAAGAGACTTGGAAATTCAAACTAAATATTTAAAACCCTGCATGTACATATTTACAAATCAAGGGACAATTCCTCTGTTTCATTGTCAAAACTTCATTTAAGATTATAAGGGAACTTACATGTGAACAGAGTCTGGCCGCTAGTATTGGTCACTTCTGGTCAGTGTTAGTATTATTTTTACACTGACACAGACACATAAAATGGGCTTTCCTGAGAGCTGGGAAGAATAACTCAGCTATGGCAATAGCTGCATCCGGTTTTTGTGGCTGTGGCTGCGTAAGAACAGCATGAATAATGATGTCAGTGCTTTTCACCTGAAACCCTGCAGTGAAAAGATACCACAGCCTTTACACGGAAGGGCTACAAGACATTGTCTTGCCACCATAAGGCTCAACAGAGATGGTCCCAGACCAAATAAGTCAGTGTGGTGGGG
Source organism: Loriculus beryllinus (assembly GCA_039877255.1). Classification (NCBI taxonomy): domain Eukaryota; kingdom Metazoa; phylum Chordata; class Aves; order Psittaciformes; family Psittacidae; genus Loriculus; species Loriculus beryllinus. Next base: position 8,443 of record JBCJKH010058505.1, read on the forward strand.
GTGCCTGTTATCATCCTCTCCCTGGGCTCCTTTCCCTCACTTTCCCTGTGACAAGGTGAAATCCTCTGTTTAAACTTGGGGTGACATGCACTGACACCTCTCTCCTACCCCCTCCTCGCTAAGATTGATTTCTCTTCAACTTGTTTAGAATGAGACTGGAGCCACCTGTGCATGAGCTGTCAGGAAACGTGGTGCTTTCATTTAAACAGCAGGCAGCTATCAAAACAGCAATAAGAGAGGCTATCAGGCTTAATAATGGCATGCATTAAAAGTAAAATAACCCTCTGAGTTCCAGTAATGTTGCTTTTACCATTTGTCAGGTGTATAATCACTCTGGAGAATAAGAATAGTGAGGTCTTTGTAGAATCATGAATCAACATTCCCAACAATTCCACTGCTGTGACTAGGTCAGGGCAATACCCTCACGTCTCAAAAAAACCCATAAGTCCTCCTGTCTCCTGAGACCATTACATCAATAGATACCTTCAGTACTACTGAAAATGACAGCTTGCAATGTAATACCAGGAGAAACTCTTTAATAGCTCCTCTATATTAATAGCTGCTGGACTCTACTCCAGGCATTTGTCCTTGTTTCCAAACACATGCCATATATAATCCCCTGCTCTTATGTGAGAAAAGCTTTTACTATTTTCAGGAGGGTCTCTTTTCTTTCTAAGCGTGAACTATGCAGTGGAGCAGATAGTTCTTAAGAAAAGACAATCAGTAGGAATCCTAAAATGGTTACATAGGTTGCTTCCAAGAATTTAAAAGAATTTGGTTAATATACAAAAATATGCACTTTCCATTCACCGAGATTTTTTTTTCAGCTTTGCCAGCTTTACATCAGACAAAATCCTGAATCCACTGTAGTTTAGGCAAAATCTATTTGACTTTGGTAGACCTAGATTTTACCCACATAGTTTAAATAATGATTTGTGTTCCCACACTCTGTAGTGCCACGTTCTTTTGCCGTACTTGCAATTTGCCTCCTTAGAAAAAGCAGCTTTTCTCTGCTTTAAACCTTCCTCATGTCTTTGAGGTATGATGTTAAAATGCAACATTGGTGTTGGCAATGAATGAAATATTACTTCCTCAAATTAATTCCCCGAGTGATAGTGGGAAAAGACAATGAAAAATTTTGTGCAGCATTTTTTCTTTAGTCTCCCTTTCCGATAACCCAAGCCCTGTTCTGAATGCCTTTGATACCTCTGTAACCACAACACAACTACACTCTAGTTAGTCCTGAAATATATATACAGTGACTACCCCCCTGGCTTTGCCTGGACAGAAAATCCAACATCTGAATTTGACATGCTCCTCTCTCCAAGAGTGTACAGACTAGGTCCCTTCTCTACTAAAGCTCAGTTTCCACAAAAACTCTTGGCATTCAGTTGTCTTCTATTAATTTTAAAATTTTAATTGGAATTGACTGGTGTGGGGGACAGATCCAAGTGATAAATCCACCAAATTAAAGTCATTCTGGTGTAATGCAAAGAAATTTTTCACCTTACTCAATGCACTGGGGAGCATTTGAAGGGGTCATGGTGAAAGTGTGGAGCACGGATGACCAGATGGCTTGCTGTGATCCAATGCAGCACCTGCTGCCTGACATAAGACTCAGTCCCTGTAAAAGCAAGAAGGACAAGCTACGTTTCAGCTGTCTTGTGACACTTTGTGCCATCGGACTTCTTGTCTTATGATTTAAGCCAGCAGAAGTAAATATAAGGTTGAATGAAGGCGTTTCTAGTGATTCAGTGATTTAGCTAATAAATACATAGGGTAGTTCCTAGATTATATCTGGATGATGGAAAGATAAAAGAGATTTGGTAATATCTTAGCCCATGGGGAAGGGAGCATCTTCCATCTCCAGTTTCCGAGTGTTCAAATATTGAAACTTCGCACGCATGTGAATATACTTTAGTGTTGTCAAGCACTATGGAAATACAATTTTACTAGAGTTCATTGTATGACAAATCGCTCTGCCTAGTTCAGAAAGATACAGTTAAAAAGGAAATACATGAGAATGGAGTTTGACAGATATGCATTTATGCTTGTAACAACTTTGTTCTCTTCCTGACCTCTTGTTGCAGTTATTTACTTCTGATGTTAGAAGTTCAGGCTGCAAATGCTCCTTGTGAGCTGAAATTGGTTTTCTGAATGCTGAAAGAGAACAATAAGACTCTGTAGCAACTGAGATGCATCTTAGCCTTTGCTGGTGAAAAATGTAAGCTACAGAAAATCCATTTCATCTTTTAGCAAGGGTCCAGTATTTCTGTATATCTCTTTCCTACGCCTTATGAAAAGGTTTGTACAGTAAAGAATGACTGACTATGTAGTAGTTCTTTCTTCTTTTGCCAAGCTCTTTTTAGCTTTGGCAGCAATTCTATTATCCCTGTCATCATCTAATGTCTATTTATTTTACATTGCTACAAAGCCAGTGCAATTCCCTCATAAATTGCAGGTTGTGAAGATGAAGAAACAATTCAATTCTTTTTATTAAAGTTCCCCAGTGTCCTCTTTCTGATTCCTACCATCTAATTAGGTTCAGAAAAAGTCATCAGTTTGAAAAACTGTTGGAAAAAAATCAACTGAATTAAGAGATCAGACGTTGCCAAATGCCTTGCATTTCTGAGCTCTGAAATACCTGATCCACCTTGGTTGTCACAGGTACCACAAGAGTGCTCGTCACTAATTGTTGATCTAACTGACCTTATAACTTTACTCCCTTTCTTTCACCTCCATCCTCCTGTCCTCCCTTGCTCTCATGTGTACAGGAACACGTGTGCATATCCCTCCCTCCCTCAGGGAGGTGAAGATATTACTTTTACTTTGCATGCTATTTGAACAATTCAACATCCCCCACAGCTACCTATAATGAAGGTGGGAATAATGACAGTGAGAAGCTCCACTGACATAGTGCAGTCCTGAATATAAAGTTGTGAACATTAAATGGCATCATGTTGGGTTCCTATAGAACTATATTGTGGAAATCAAGAAATGTCCATTTTTTTTTTATTTTTCTTTTTTTTTGGTAGCCAGTTATAAATATGAGAAATTTTAAGTTATTGCCCTCCCAGTGTGTGGAGAAAGAAAGTCATCTTCTGGGTCATATCTTGTAGTACAATAACAGACTCCTGATGTGCCGTAGGGGTGAGTCTTGGCTTCAGTTTCAGGTAAAAACCTTAAAAGCAGACAGCCTCAGGGGACACTGTGATGGTTTCTAAGTTTGCAGGGTGTAGCCATTGTTTCACAGACACTTGGTCACTAATAAGCTGAATAATACTGAAACTGGAGCTGCCACTTGACTGGCAGACTTCAAAGACACTGACTGCACGAAACAAGTGAGTGATTAGAAGTCTTGTGTTCCAATGGCAGCAGAAAATATGCATCACACTGGAGCGTTCAGAAGTTTATGCCCTGTGTACGGAAGCCAAGCTGTTCCCCAGAAGTAATCCCACCATCATGCCTCTCTCTGCACTTGTAGACACGCAGGGATGGGTGACAGACTCATTCTGTCATCTCATGCACATCAGAGGGTACAAAAATCAGCAAATCTGGTCTGCTAAAAATTATGGGTAATACATTTCCTGTGAGCCCATCCTTTCAACTCACAGTCTGAAGAGATTGCAGTGAATTGCAATTGAAGAGAATTGAAGAGAATGCAGAGATTGCTGCATTCACCTTCCAGTGATATTTTTTCAAGATTTCAGTTTTATTTCTCATGTGCAAAGAGTGAAATGGTGGTTTGTTTTTATCATCTTTATTTGTTCCATCTCAGTTTTCAGTTCCTAACCGTGCGGTAACTTGTTATATCACCAGAAAATGATCATGATATGCACAGAATTGCTGGTGTATTTTTCCTGTGTAGCATGGTTTAGGTTCTACTGGTGATAAAAAGTGTATTTGATATTTGTAATTTTTATTTTGGAGTGCCTAGGAGCCATGAAAGCTCCTTAACATCCATTGTCCTCCTACTGTGCTTCTTGAGTCCTGAACTCCAATTCTATTGAAACATGAGTCTTATATGTTTTACCTTGTATTTCAGGGTTAAATACGATACAAACAGGGCTGAAAATCTGAAATATCTGAGCTTTTCTTTTTTTTTTCTGCCTCTTTTGCTTAACAAGAAAAATAATGCTGAACTCTTCGTGCCCTCCTTGTACTAATGCATCATTTAAAAGAACATTAAAAACACATCAGGACACTCCAGAGGAGGTTAGGAAGATGTCTTTTAATACAAGTAAAATTTATGAATAATTAATTAAAAGACATAAAGATGGAGCAGTTCAAAGTTTTGCATTTTGAATCTATGTTTTAAAGGAAGATGTCACACACAAGAATGTGCTTAAGTGATTCATCACAGCGTCAGATGAAATCCCCACCAGTTACATGCAGAGAGGTATATTTTGCTATTCCATTCACTGCCAGAATAACTCTGGAGCAATGAACTGAGACCAAACACAAGGGTGTGTGAATGGGCACACCTCACCCCCAAATACCTGTTGTAGGAAGTTGATGGGGAGTTGCATGTAGGAACATGAGCGCTGGCTTTTGCCCTTTACCTGCCTGCTGTCACTTGAGAGTTCTCTTTGTTTTGTGTCTGGCACAAGTTGAATATATGCCTTGTCTTTGAAAAAAATCAATAATTGTCCTTATCATTCTCATTGTGCTAGTATTTAGCAACAAGCTTCAAACAGAGCAGATGCTTTGTTAGCTCTTAGATGCTATGATCCTCTTCATAGGATGGGAGGAATATTTATCATTATGCTGTGTTCGGATTATGTCTTGGCAGAGAAGTGTTAAATAGATCCTTCCCAATACAAATGCAATGGTCAGTAATACATGTTTACCACCTATGGAGATTGGCCTGTGCTCTGCAATGATTAGAAACTCCTGGGAATACAAAAGAAACTGTGTTTCTCAACTTTCTGTCTTTCTAACAATTAAAGAACTGAGGAAAAAGCGATCAAATTTACGAGGCCTGAAAAAATACTAAAAATTATCTACCTCATAAAATGAACTTTTAAACCTGAAGTCGTATTTCTTCAAGCCTAATACTTTAGTTTATCTTTGATCATTATAATTTATCCTCTGTAAGGAGCAGCGGTTGGGAAAGTAGTTGGCAGCACGTACCATTGGAGGTCATTCTGCTTTATTTATTGAAAAATACTAAAAAGTAAACCAGTAAAGCACTTCACATTAAAATGGTATGAACCAACCAAGATAACCACTTGTAACTGTCTGTGTAAAATTATGGTCAGAGTAACCACCTCTGGCTCCAGAATAAACTTTCCATGTATGCTAGAGCCAAGAGCATTTGCTTACTCAGATTTTCACTTGAATGATAATTCCCCACCACCACCACTATTTTTTTTTCCATATGCATAAAAAAAACTTTAAAAGGAGAGGGATGGGAAATGGCATCAAATACCTGTCACCTTAGGAGATGAAGCATCATAACAAGAAAGAATCCAGATGAGTCTCACTCAACAGTTCGTTCCTCTTCTTCACTGACACCAATAGTATGTGAATGAACACACAATTACACAGTTCAGACTAATTCCCAAGGCAGATCTCATTCCTCGCAGAAAATTGTTTTCTAATGCCAAGAGCTTGGTCTTCCAATAATGGGATCATAATAGCTAAATATCATTGTGCATTCCCTCTGCACTGAGTTTTACACCACTAAGCTCTGCAATGGTGTCCTGATCTGCTTGCCAGGACAGAGCTACTCACTGGAGGCCACATTCTCATTTTGTAGTGTTTTACTACCTTTCAGTGTATTATATGAATATTATTTTTTAAATTATTAAAAATAGCTCACAGGTAAGTAGCTACTTGGTGTATAGCCATAGCAAAGATCTTGCATTTTGACTGGTTTTTATTCCTTGCTAAAAATCCTAGGAACAGTATGGATTTGAAAAAATGAGAAGCTGACATATTTCAGATTTTCAGTCCTGTTTGCATCACTTTTAACCCTGAAATACAATGTAAAGCATTGCATTAATGAAAAATCAGGAAAACTGCAGATTTTTCAATTTCTGGCCATTTTTCTCTAGGAACACAACCATCCCTTGGGCTGAGGTACTGTTACTTCCAGACTTCACCAAGTTTCTAGAGGGTTTACTATGAGGTTGATGAGGCATTGGAACAGGCTACCCAGAGAAGTGGTAAATGTCCCATTCCTGACAGTGTTCAAGACAAGGTTGGATGGGTCTTTGAACAACCTGGTCTAATGGAAGGTGTCCCTGCTCATGGCAGGGGGTTGGAACTGGATGAGCTTTGAGGTCCTTCCCAACACAAACAATTTCATGATTCCATGATTCTGTGATAACTTCAGAAGCTTGAGGCACAGCTGCTCCTTCCCTCTCACTTCATGCTCTGCCCAGAGCTTCTAAGTTACACAGCTGGGACAGCAGCAGGTAGCACTGAAGAGCGCCTGAAATCCCTGTTTGAGAAGGTATAGAGTTCTGGGAGACACACTTGCTTCTGCGTCCCATATTTACTTTGGTAATCGCTGAAGGAATGAACCTGGGTTGCCTCACATTTGTACTTAGGCTCATTTCATTGGTTTAGCTGTCCATTCCTAAAGCTTTGCAGCTGGTCTTTAAATTTTTGGACATGGTATTATAGATATCAGAAATAACTGAGTCCAGAGGCTCTTGCAGCATCTTCACTGTAATCTGACTTCTTTTAAATTCCCCATCTCCTTGCTTTATTTATTTGACCATACCTCATGAAGGGAGCTCCCAGGACCTGAGATAACCTGTGCTTTGATGCTCTGAAGGACCTTTCCAGAATCACTAGGATTCACCAACTGCAGCTGCTCTTGGATCCCTGATGCCAGAGCCTGGATTGGGTGTTTTTGAGCTGGATTGGATATTTTTGGAGAATATGCGTCCTAGTGTGATGAGAAGGACAAGCAGTTCTGATAGCCATTACACTGGACTCATTGAGAAGTTCTTTTCTTACAAACCTTTGCAAATCTCCACAGGCTGACATAGACAAGTTCATGCCTGACAGCCTTCCAGGGTTTGAGCACAGACTTCTCTATTTCTAAAGAGCCAGGGCAGACATTCTTTGGATTTCATTAGAAACTCATCAGACATGCTGGATCTGAAATCACTGCTGCCCTTGGCCAGCTGGAAAATACCCGCTTGTTGCAAGGAAACTCTAACCCACTAATTATCCTAAAAAATTCATGTAGGAACTTTCTTGACCCATTTCTTCTCCCTGTTCATTTTCTTCCCCCTTTGGATCAATGCCTTTTTTAGAAAAATTCAACTGATTTTAGTGTCATCTTTTTGGAGGTTTAAGCATCACAAGAAGTACAGTGTTAAGTCATGAAGAATGGGTGCCACAAATTAACAAGAAAACACACTTCTGGTAGCCTTTATGGTAGGGGGAAGCACATGAGATTTGCAAAAAAGGGGTAACCAAATAATTCCTCATTTTTAAATCTGAATATGAATCAAAAGTTTAGAATATGAAATATTCAGTTTAGCTATATTATTCACTATTCCTCATTTTCACATGCATCTGCACTTTTGGTTTCCAGCAAGTGCAGAAACCAAGGGAAGCCAAAATACCTAGACAGGAATAGATAAAAGCCAAAATACCGAGACAGGAACAGAGAAATGCCAAAATATTAACCAGAAATGGGAAGTTTTGGACATCTCACAAGACAGCCTCCATATTCTGTGAGATCTTCGGCCAGGGGTGATGACTGAAGAGGTTCAAATTGTTTGGATAAGCTTTGCATAATTATCTAAATCTTTAGGTATTTAGTCAAAGCAAACCTAAAGTCTGAGTCTCACAATTTGCCTGTCTTTTGAGTAAATGGCCATTTCTCACATATTAAGGCAAACTTGAAGTGGGAAAAAAATTAGCAAAAATACCAAAGAATGGCTTAAAAATAGATGCTTCCTATCTTCTTTTTATGAGAAAAAAGGGAAACTGATTTGTCCAAATAGCAATGAATTCATTAATTGTAGTAGTTTGTTGGATATTCATAGTTTAGATACTTTGGGGTTTTTGTTTTTCCTTAGTTTAGAGCTCACTTTTAAGCAAGAAGCAGAAGCAACAAGAGAATAAAGACAACCAGTTTACCAGACAAGAATGGCCAAAGGGCTGATGGGCTTCCTCCTGCTCTCTCTGCTACTTACCTCCATATATCTGACCAGCAGATATGTCAGCATGGTAAAGCACATTCCCACTTAATGTTCTTTATATGCTGCCTGAACAGAAAGCAGTATTGTTTAGAACCAACAGCTTGGATCTCTGTTTGATATCTGATTATTTGGGTATTTATTATTATTATTACTACTACTATTATATTTGCAAATACCTGTCTTGTAAAGAGAATCCTTGCTCCATTCCTGTGATCCAGATGGCACCTCTCCCTAGGTATGAAACGGGTATGATATAAACACTACTACTGCTAAGTATCTTAAGAGGAGAAATAACGCTGGTGAAACTAAGTTTTAATTATGTTGAGTTTCTGGTGATAGAAACATTTTCAGTGCATACAGAAAGAATCACATTTTGAAATTTGCTTTTCCAATAGCTCTTTCCCCAGGAAAGGAACAACAGAATTTACTGCTTCATGTTTGCTGTATTCTAGTAAAATACAGGAATGTTACAACGTTTACTTAGCTTAACATTCATCAACCCTTTCTTTTCCACACTTTGAAAGTTTTATTGTAACGAAATGCAGTAAATGTCATTATAATGGACCAACGTTGATAAGATGATCATTTATTGAAAAAGGGTTTTAAAGGAACTCAGCTTCTCCACTAAATTAAAATCTTTAGATAACATACCACTTAAAAGACAAAAATAAATATGTCACAGTCTCTGTAGTAACAGCATGATCAACTGGAGAGCAGTTATGGAACTGAGATGGGGGTAAGAAGGCAAAGGAAACAGCTGGTGGAGTGGTTTTCCTTAAAAACATTTATGTTTTTTCTACTAGAAAATTAAAGCGTTTCTTTGGTGTGTCCCCAAGATGGTAAAGGAGTGCTTAGATCTTGGTCACGTTTGGATGTAACACTCTTTACGGGATAGTCAATTATCATGCTAAAGATTTATGAGATGAAAAGAACATGTTATGGTTTCAAACATGAAAAGTATCAAAGTAATCCTTGCAAAAACTTCAAAAAGAGACTACTGCTGTACAAATAAGCCAGACAACCTGGCTACTGAGAAGCACCAGTAGAAGCAGTCTGCCTTGCACAACCTCGGAGATTGAACAAAGTGTTTTATAAAGATAGGTTGAAGGCAGCAACAACACAATAACAGTATTCAAATACAAACCAGCTTTCCATAAAACGGATGAGAACTGAAACTTTTCTATGCTGAAAGTGTACTTTAAATATACATAATAATTAATACAGTACAATAATGTACTGTAAGTGTAGCACAAGTGATACATGCATAAATGTTAGAGAAAAGCTTTTTGGTGTGTGGACAAAGCAGATATGTAATAGACTGCTAATCGGCGCTGGTAGTTGCTGAAGGGTTTTGAAAGTAGGCTACACAAAGATGTCTCAGGAATGATGAACATAGCCAGCTGTCATTTCTATTGGTACACCCATTCTACAGGAATGCTCTTTGTTTACTGTGACAAGAGATATACATCGAGAACAGTGTAATTTTTGCTTTATAAACAATCAATTCTCAGAATGCAATTATACAATTTGAAACAAATCATCAGTTTACAGTTTGATGACTGTTTGACAGTGGCCAATGCCACAGAATAAGCAAGAGTATGCAGCTCAGAATGCAAGGCAGATCTAGATTGATTTACTCACAAGGAATGTCTCTTCCATCACTCCGAAACAGGAAGAAAGCTTCTCTTCCATCTTAACATCTGCTTGTGACTCTGAGTGATTGTATAACCTAAATTAACAGTATTTCATAATTCTAGGAACTTCTGTCCTCCATGATGATTTGTGGTGGTGTTTTTTTTAGGAGGAAACACAATATAAAGGAAATATTTCCTTACTTAGTTTTACATTTGCTCCTTTTCAATTGAGTTCATAAATGGATCAAGTTATCAATGGCTTGCTATTACAGTAAGGAGGGAAAGAGTTATAAATAAGGCCTAGCTCAGTCTCTAAATTCATGATTCTGAATTTTGCACTTCATATTTCTTTGACACTTCAGCTGGATTGTTCAGTTCTTATTCAGAACAAACCCCAAACTTTTCTGTGAAATGAATGGAGGTCCAGGTTTAGGTCAACCTACGCAGTGAACTGCTTTGAAGTCAGGTAATTTTGCAGTATTTTTGGGCTACAGCTGCTGTCTATTTCTAATTCCTGAACTAGGAAGCCTGGTTGGGTGTCTATCAGGGGACTGAGCATGCAAGTTGTAGCTGTCAATCAGCCAAAAGTAATGAACCAGTTTAAGTAATAAAATTATTGATGTGATTAAAACAGTTAAATAGAAGCCAGAAAACATTCATCTGAAACTGTGAAGTTATATTGATTTACATGGGGTTTACAGAGCATGATGATACAAAAAAGGTAATAGAAATCCACTCTGCAGAATAGATACGATCTTATTTCTTTAGCATTAGAAAAACTTTTGATCTACAGTTTAATGTAGCTATGAATTAAATAATTGATTCGAATTTCACTATTAAACCTTCCTCAGGTTCCACTCTAGAGCAGTGCCTTACAAGACATATGAAACTGGTAATTTTCAGAGGAAGAGTCTAAATACACATAAAAATAAATTGAATTTAAAAAGCCCACTATTGATTCCAGCTCCTCAGGCAAGAACATAGAAGTAACTTCAGTCTTTGTTTTTTCAAGCTGTCGGGACTATCATCTTCTGGCTTATAAAACTCCCTCCCATGTTGTAAGTCTAGAAGCCAAATATATAATTTTGAGATGTGATGGATTCACACCAGCTACAAATTATGATGAATATCCTTCACCTTGCTTCAGGTATACACTCCAACACATTAGTGGGATTTGAGCTAAATACAGAATCATAACTAAATATGCACGCTGGAGGGAACTGCTCTCCAAATCCAAATGCAGAATTCAGTCAAACCCTTTTGGCCTTTGCTTTTATTGAACAAAAACAAACCAGAAAAAGAAACTTCATTTACTTCTTTGTATGAAAAAAAGTATCATTACTTATACTTTGCAGTAACATTTTTGTAGTAAAAATCTGATGGTAAACCCTGTTTCTGTTTCCAGTCAGAAAATATGGTTCTGTTTTATTTGTTTTTTACAGTGGCCTCTCATGCTAGAGTCTCCATGTGATCATGACATTTCCTCCCCAACAAGAGAGAGGCCAGAAATCCAAGCAATCACACAGAGAATTTGTGTGTCTTGGCAGCTGTGATCTGTACGTTAATACATGTTCTGCTCACGCCAAGGTCCAATTTGCTGAGATGTATTTAGTTTGCACTGCAGGCCTAAGCCGCATTGGGACCCTTCTAAGAACTCCTAAGTGAATCCTTAATCATGGTGTGTCCACTGGAACAAGAAAAAATGGACTGTGCACCTAGAAAATCCGGTTTCCCAGTGCCAAACAGCTAACTTCCCACAGCTCTTTCTCCTCTCCAAAAACCAGCAGTGCCTTTGAACAGCTGACAACATTTTAAATGGTACATCTGGAGAAGCAAAAGAAAAAAAAAAAAAAAGAAAACACCAGAAAACATCTGTTTTTGTTGTTGAACAAAAATAAACAGCACAAAGCTGAAAGCTGAGCAGAGAAAAGCTTTTCGGATACAGTTAACGTTTTGTTTATTGCACAACCCTGTTCATACGCACTGATCCCGTGCTGGTGGGTGGATGGATCAGAGTGGTGCTGCTATGCGGTGTAAATAGGCTATCTCTCAGGGAGTCCTGCCAGTTCTCAGGGCTAGATTCAGGAAGAGATAGGAGCAATATTTGTGGAGGCACTGCATTAGTGAGCATTTCAGCACTGCTGTGATTGATCTGTGCAATTCACTGTACCTGGGGGATCCTTGCTGAACATGAGAGCCCTAGGAAAGGCAGACGAAGGAGGGCTCCTATCTGTTATGGGGAAAGATGAAGACCAGAACAGCTCCAGTATGTGGACATTCACATTGTATTTTGATTTTTAGAGGAATATTTCCATCTGCTTATCCCTTCATCTCAGCTGCTCTTTCATAGGTTCCTCTCTTCATTATCTGTGAAGCTTTTGAAGGAAAGGTGGAAAGCGCTACTTTGATATTGCTCCTGATATCTTAATTAGGGTTTTTTTAGGATTCCAGGACAAGGTACAGTTTCTGGAGAGATCCAAATAGGTGTCCCTGGAACTGTGCTCTTTAGGGGCTGATGCTGATCTTGTAATTGACTCTAACTCCAACTAAACAAATAGCAATAACCTCAAAGGTGTTATTCTAGACCTCAAGCCTTGTGTTTCAGTTCTTTGTGAAATTCAACATGTATCAATCATTCGCCTCAAGGGTACTATGGTGATGTAATAGATAACATTAACTGTGCCAGAAATACTTCATGAGAAATCAATTTAATTGTGCTAAAACTTATTTGTTTATAACAAAACTGACTGCATTCACTGATCTGGCCTTCTTGTCAGTCCAGGATGAGAATAAATTATATCTGAACTGAAATGGAAATCTTAATTATTTAGAGAGAATTAAAGTGAAAATAAGAGGCCCAGTAATTACTGGTACACTATCCCTTGAAGATGTTGCAGTTGTGGGTTCATTTTTTCTTCTCTCTGAAGGGACATGGATTCATTGTCTACAGGAGTCCTAGGAAATTCAGAAAAACAATGCACATTGTAAGACACTGTCTGAGGAACGAAGTCTACAAAAAATCTGCCTTTGGACAGGTTAAGAAATGAGTCAAGATACTTTTCTAGAGAAAACTTTGAAGTATCATTTATCTTAGGTCACTGAAAGGAATCCTAGGGTAAAGGAATCAGTAATCTAGCTATCACACTGGATTAGAAGTGGCAGACGGAGCTTTTGGTTTAGTTTCAGAAGACTTTTTGTGTATCTGCCACTCAAAAACTCTGGCTAAATATTTCAAATTTTGAAAATTCTTCTGATGTTTGTAAACTATTGTGGTTTGCTTTTCTTTTTCCTTTTTATTTTTCCTTCCCATTTTCCAATTGATTGGTCTTGATGTTTGAGTTTGATTGTTTCAAAGGACAATAAATTTTTTATTGGCAAGTGATATGGCTTTTTGAAAAGTTTTTGTGAAGTTTTTTCACCTTCACTTTTTCATATCAGGAAATTCATCAAACTTGAAACTCCTTGTTTGGAGCCCAATTTTGGCAACATGACAATTTTTAGTGAGAAAAATCCTTTAACATTATATCTGGCTAAATAAAAGTAGTATTTTCTTTCAGAGACAGTACTGCTGACAACACAGGCTGGAAAGATTGGTTTGTGCACAAGGAGATAGATAAAGCTGTGCTTCTTGGGAAAAATTAAGTCAGCTGAGAAGAGGCTACAGACCACTAGACATCAGTGCAATAGAACAGCACACATCCTTCAACATCTTCAGCTGCTGCTGTGCACAATAGGTAAGTGACCTGAACAAGAGATACAGAGAAAAATTACAGTGAGAAAAGGTTGAGTACTTGAGCCAAAGAGGAAAACTAACTAAAAAATTGGAGGGCTCTCAGGAAAGCTAAGAGTACAAAGATCACTGTAATAAAAGAACAGACCAAAACACATGACACCTGCAAACTCCATCCTGTTACTACCCTACTTCCATTGTGATGATGAAGGAGTGTGACCAGCAGGTCGAAGGAGGTGATCCTGCCCCTCTACTCTGCTCTCTTGAAACCTCACCTGGAGCATTGTGTGCAGTTCTGGTGTCCTCAACATCAAAAGGACATGGAACTGTTTGAACAAGTCCAGAGGAGGCCACGAGGATGATCAGGGGACTGGAGCATCTCCCATATGAAGACAGGCTGAGAAAGTTG
>JBCJKH010058512.1:0-16845 GCA_039877255.1 Loriculus beryllinus
ATTAACACCCAAGTTGATCTTGGCATACATTCAGATTCCTGATTAGCCTGCTCCCCACTCTCCATGAAAGCCCCCCTTATTTATATCACAGCTGGGTAGATATTTATTAAGGACATCTAATGGCTCTTTACTCTTCCCTTCCTTCACCTGCAGCAGCTGCTGCAGTGCATTGCATTGGCTCTTGGATTTCGCTCTTGGATTGCTGTGTGGCCAGACTCAGGCTTTAGATGCAATTGGGTGTATGGCATCTGCAAGCCCTGACAAGCCACTGCCCTGCCCATGTGGGTTGGACACATCCACAACTCGTGGGCTCACTACAGGATCCTGGTTACTCCACATTCAGTATTTGTGACCCACGCCTGCAGATGCAAACTCTTGAATGTTAAACAGGGCTGCAAGCAGCCCTGTATTTATTCAGGCCGCCATATGCAACTGATTAACGGAAAAGAACATTTAGTATCAACATCCCCTGCTCAGGTTGTTCCAGCCTAGATTTCAGATTCATTCACAGTGAGCTCCAGTTTGGTCCTGCATTTGTCCACCTGAGATACCATCACTATTGAGACAGGGATCCCACTGCATTAGGCCAAGGGCACATACACAGAAACAGCAGCAAGAAGCAGCAGTGCTCCAAAAAGCTGGCAGCCTCAACATTAGGAGGAGAGGTGAGAAGACAAACAGACAACAGACAGAACAATGCTCTGAAAGGCTGAAGTAGCTTAGGAGCAGAAATCTCACTTACTCAACAGTGCTTCTGCAAACTGCATCCAAATTGACTTCTCCAAGATCACATAGGAAGTCAGCAGAGAAGCTGATAAGAGTCCAGTATCCACAGGACCCCAAAGCTCCTGCAGAAAGGCTGGAGACAGACTTCAGACAGTACAGATAACCAAACTGTGAGATTAGATTCGAGTCAGGAAAAAAATTAAATAGTCCAGCAGTGCTGCTGAAAACAAGCAATATGGCACTGGCGCAAATGCTAGCCTCAGCATCCAAACCACTGAAAAGAAAACCATGGCAGCAAGGCTTGCAGAAGAAAGGGCTCAAAACCTCACAAACAGCTATGAGGGAGGAGGAAAAGGATCTGCAAACTCTGCAATCATCCATACAAAACTGCATCAAGATGTATGGGTGTGAAGTCCTCATGGTGTAATGAACAATACACACCCCTGGCTCATGACTTTGTGCAGGCTTAACATGAGATAACTGCAACTGGGAAAGAAAATGAAAATAACCAGGAGAAATTGAGAAATGGACAAAGGGCTAACGGGGAGGGAACAAACCCAAATCCTTCATTTCCCTCATGCAAGCAATAGTAAGTCCCAAATTTAAGCAGCAACTTTGAATTCTGGTTTGAGTTTGGCTTTTCTGTTTATGTGGGCATTTTTATTTTTTTTTAGTATTTTTTATTCTAATACTTTGCCAGCAATAGCAAACCATTGGCTGCAAGACATGGTTGTCCAGGTAAATAATGAAGTGGTAAAACAAGAGTTCCTAATGCCTCAGACACCTACCCTGCCAAAGGGGAGGCCTGGCTCTAAAGCGCTGAAGAACAAACCAATGTGGAGGCAAATCAGTTCTAGCCTTCATCAGTCAGTGGGTTAAGCACAGTCCTTTGAAGCTATAAAGACTTTTCTACACATCCTCAAAAGACCATGCAGCGGAAAGTTTCATGCTGTGCTTGGAGAAGGAACCCAGTGCTGCTGACAAGATCCAATTTGCTGCCCAGGTACACCACACACCTGCAACTGTGCAGTCCCACATTGTCCCTCTGTGACAAAGGGGACCCTGCCCACCTGAGGAGACACAGTGGCTTGATACACTGCCAGGTATGACTGGAAAAGCTCTCTGCAGGGAAGCACACCAGAGTTGTGTGTTGCTGTCATGGATGCTCCCAAGATAAGTCACTAAGAGCTCTGTAGACACTACCATGCAGCAGCACTGTACGAGAAAAGGACATTCAAAACTCCATGCAAACACTGCAGAAAATTGCTTTATCTTTAACCTGCATCTTCTCAGTGAAGCCATGTAGCTATATTCATGCTCTGGGCAGTGTTTATTACAAAGGCTTTTTGCGTGTGTCACTGCAGCAGTCCCTTTTCCCTTCACAGATGTAAAGGTTAGGTCGTCTTCTGTCCTGGCAACAGTCAGGGCTTATTTATCCTCCTGGAAAGAAGTCTAAGGGAAACAAATATCCTTCGGCTCTTAAAATCAAGCTTATGAGAGGTTTAGGATAAACAGGCTTTGTGAAAACTCTCTATATAGATAAGCATTTCACAAAGAGAAGTCCTTAGCTGTACCATGTGCTCCATGAAATAGTAAGCATCGCTGCTTTTCACATAAACAAAACTGCCCTTGGGGTTTGCGAGGGGAAGAGGGCTGGGGCCTGAGTTGTGGAGTTTTCAGCACCTAGGTGACTCTAGGTGACTTCCCACTGCAAACCGGGGCTCATACTGGTTGTTACACCTTACACTACCATGACTTTGGTAGTATCAGTCACACAATGCCAGAGTTCAAAAATTCTAGTGATGAAAGAGACTAAACAAGTGAGGTCATCCTGATGCATTAACCAGAGAAGCATGACACTGAGATGGGCCTGCCCAGACTCTTAAGCACCCTAAAAATACTTATAAGACTTTTAAACTGAAATGTTCTGTTCATTACCTCCACGACCTTGCCCTGCAAAAAGTCTTCAAAGTGAGACAGAACAGAATGAATAGATTAAAAGCAATTAATTCCCCATTTGAACCCTGTGTTGCTGCAGGGTGCATCTTTTGGGGTTTGCTTGCTTTTACCATCACAATTCTGCTTACAGTGAGGTAGAACCTATCAGCCTTGCAAGAGCCTCAGCATGTCTTGAAGTCCCTCAGCATGCATCAGCCCCTTCCCCTTCTCAGAAGCCACACACTCCCAGTTGCTTTACAAGTCCCCTTTCTGGTGCTGCATTTTCTACCTCTTGGCTGGCACTTTGGACTTTGCAGAACACAGGCTGCTGTTCTGGGAATTCTATGGGAAGGATAAAAAAAAGAAAGAAACCTGCTATATTGTTGTAAAAGATGATTCACAAGACTTGCAGGTAACAAAGTACAGAATAATCATTGCCCTCATTAAAAATTACAGACCAACTAGCAATTTTAAACAAAATAAAGAAAAAGCACAATTTAGTCACTTTCCTAAGGGAATAAATGCAAAAAATTTGCAAAGCAGGTTGCTGCATGACAAGGTTGACTCAAAAGCCGAATTTTGTGGAGCAAAGCTCTCCTTGCTTAGTGACACAAAGGGCATGGTGAATTTAGCAAACATCTACATGTGTTGGTAATATTGGGAAAAGCAAGTGGACAGCAGAAGGTATGAACATGGAGATTTCCCTGAGGCAACCTAAGCCAGAGCTTTCAGAAAATGGGGTGAAGAAATGTGGACCTCCTCTGGTGATGGTGGCAGTCTCTCCAATACAGCCTTGCTCTAAAGAATATTCCCTACTTGTACCACCAGTTTCTCCTCTCCGAATGAAAGGTTCACACAGTCATAGCATTAGCTCCACTAAGCTACATGGAAACACTCAGAATTAATGTTCTTCTCTAAGCTGTCATGTTAAAAAGATCCACAACTACTAATTTTATTCATTAAGTTTCCAACTATGTTACAGTCTGTTAGTCTTGCTGCCTCTTGTTCAGTCACTTACATGACGGCAATGTTCAATAGGAAGCGTTCTTTTCTTTTCAGTAACAGCAGGTATGTTCCCTTGAAAACTCCAGTCCTGCAATTTGTTTTCACTTCATGCATGCCAGCTGAAAGGAAGAGAGGCTGGGGGATAACCTTGCTGTGGGAAAGACAGGTTGCTTTTTCTAAGAGATGTTTAGAGCCTAGAGAAAGTGAGTTGAAGAAGCATACAATCAGCAGGGAAAATAATTCAAAATAAGGGAGCATTTAAAATCCTGTCTTTGGATAACACTGGCAGTAAACATCTCACTTGAAATACTGCAAGGCAATTCAGCTTGCCTGCATGGGAGAGCAATGGCAGAGCAGAAAACTAAATCCAGTAATTAACAGTGAGATTTTAGTTCTGACAGCATAAGCATAGCACAGCACAAAGAAATTTCTAATATTTTACATTTCTCTATATGAACCAGGGCAGAGTTTAAAATAATGCAGTGGAGTTGGGTGAAAGTTAATCATTCAATGGCAGCTCCTAGCAAGGATTCTCCGATACTCTGTTAGGAACTCTGTGGACACGCGCGTCTACATGAGTAGGTCATGTTCTGCAAAATTGGTGCCTGATGTCCTGGCTTAAAGAATTTGCCTTACTGTTTATGCAAAAAGTGATCTGAAGTAGGTACAATAGAAGTACAATGAAAAGGATACAGGACTTGCCTGATCATTCAACCGTAAGGGTGTGCTGAAAGGTTTCTTTCTGAGCCTTCCCCGGCACAACCCCACAGTGCAAGCTACTGCACTGGGTCTACAGAAGCCTGATTACTGTGCACACCGTGCACCACCTCAGCAATGAAGTCATTCAGTAGTCTGACTAAAATAACATCTTCTAATTCCCTTTTTGTTGTAATTTACAGTCTCTCTCCTTTGGCTGAACCTGCCAGCCATCCTGGAGGTGAACAAAGAGAATGTGCTAAAGTTGCCAATTCTGGGGCCTGGTGTGAGAGAAAGCTTTTATTCCAGAGGTTGTATTTACTCTGGAGACAGTTAATCAAAGCTCTGCAGAGCATTGTAACTCTTCTGTTCCTTTCGTACGGGTATGAACTCTCAGTGTCTGATCCCTGTGACTCTGAAGTCCCCACAGTAAGCTCACTCCAAAGTATCTTACAGTAGGCCTGCTTAAGAAAGATCCAAGCTTTTTCAAAATGGCTTTGAATAATTAAATGACATCACTTGTGTTGTTGGATTTCATATTGGCACCAAGGGCACCAGCTAACACAGCTGAAATGAGTTTCAGGACTCTTTCAGCAGGACATGTTCAGCCCAAAAGGGGACTTAGATGGAGCCAGTTCCATCAAGGAAATGAACATTTGGGACAATATAGTCAATGTGTCATATGCTTAAAATAAAATTAATGGACAAGACACAGACGCATCCAAAATGAGCAGGTGATAAACATGTGTGTCTCACATCTGATTTTCTCAATTTGCTATTAATGCTCCTCTAATAATCCACATTTCCTCTGACCATACATGAAGACTACATGTATGGAATCAATGTCTGATAAGTAATTTGTCTTTCATTTAAAAGTCACATGGAAAACTCTCTAAGGTACTTTGGTGACACCAGTAGACACTTTCTATTTTCAAAATGATAAATCATTGCAAACAACTAGGTTCTTGATTTGGTCATACACCAAGTCTGGAGTCTATGCTAAAGCAAAACTACACTGGAGCTACTTGTGCTATTGAGACTCTGGCTCAAATTTAGTTGAAAGTTTTGTTTCAAAGCACATTCTCTTTTCAGCTTAGAATTACATGGGGAAGAAACTTTTTTGATAAAAGGAACTGTGTGATACTTAACATGCAAATATTACGAGCCTCTTTTGAAATACAGATACTTGAATAAACAGATTCATAAAGCCAGTAAAGTTGGTTTTTGTTTAGTATGGTCATGGATGCCAGTTATCCTAGATAAACATGAAATATGAAGGTCACTCATTTATTTTTAAACTGTTATTTATTTTTTAAATGATTCCATTACACAAATGCAAACAAAGCACACCAGAAACAGTGCTCCGAGACAACTCCCCTGAGCACTGCCTGTGTGCACATAACAAGCCCAGAATATGCCTTATGGGCAGTGAACTCCAAATAATTTCAGCCTATCATCTCCTTGGAAAGGATGCTGCTGTATCTGGGTTCTGGGTGGTCTCCAGTTGCATGGAGAAACAATTTTAATACAGATAATTTAACATTGCAAACTATTTTGTGACTCTGGGGAATGATGAGAGTGAGAAAACTGTGGTATTTAACCTCATTCCTTCACCATCTCTATGAGATGAGATGCCCCAACACCTACCTACGTCACCTTCAGATTCTTTAGGCTGAATTTTAGCCAGTGTAAGCCAGATACTGAAGCTGGGAAAAGAGCATCATACACCAATCCACCACATTTGGTGGACAGAGCATCGGAGTAGGACACAGAGCTATGTATTTGTCCCAGATTCACTGACTTGTGCCCTTGGTTCATTTTGCCTCTACTTCAATTTTAGCTTTGGTAACATTCCAGCATACTTTTGTGGAAATATCTGCAACTACAGGCAAGCCGGGATATCTTGTGTGCTACAGTACCAAGTCTAAAGAGCAGTAGCAAAGCATCAAAGAGGCTGTACAATGAACTACTAACTGGAGGTTGCCTACACACCGAAGCACAGAAATAGCTCAGAAGTCAGCCAACCCACTTTTGCTGACGGGAAAGCATCAGCAGTACAGCTACACTCCACATTCCCCATATTGTGGTCTACTGAGAATTGCCTCATCACATGGCATGTGCTCCTTGACTTCTGAGCTGTGGAAACCATGAACTGATGATACCCAATACCTTTTCTGCTTTCTCGGTATCACGTTTCAATTAAAATCATTGCAACAGATACTACAGAAGGACAATCTGTGCTCAGAAACAGTAGGAAAGGTGATCTGTCACACAGGTTTTGTGTTAAAATGTAGTCTACCACACAAATGAAATCAAGTCTCCGAAAGACAGCAGAGGAGAGCAACTCAACCCCAGCCTACAGACCAGTGCATTAAGATGCATAAACACAAGATCATGGCAAGCTGTAAAAAAATACTTGAACACAAAGCCCTTTTGTACCATCAGAAGATGATTGTGATCTAATAAGTCCAGTTCAATATCCACCTGAAGCACTCTCAATTTGCATCTATGCTTCCTCACTCTTGCTTTCTAGGATTAGGTCCACATCAACATCTGCAAGAAAGCTGCTTCTAATTAAATGTGGAAATTCATATCCCGTGCACTTAACTCATACTGTACTAGCATATGCAATGCTGATAAAGTAACAGAAGTGATTCTAAGCCACAAACTGCTAAATAAGGCCTCCTCTGCCTTGCAAAGTGTTGCTCTTTAAAGTGGCAGAATTTTGACTTTGTCTAAGACTGTGCCACTGAACATCTACAGTGAAATCTGTGTCCTATTGTATGGCAAAACTCACAGCAACTTTCGCAAGGCCAGGAACAGATTTCATCTCCTGTATCTATAGCAACTCAGAGGCATAAATTGCATCCATGGGACTTTAAAAGTCAGAAAGCAATGGGTGGCAATCATAATGAAGCTGGTTTTCCCAGGATTCTTGGAAAACAGTAGACAAATAAATAAAAATCCAGAATATTTTAACATTTCATTTCCCCAACCCCTCTTTATGAGCAGCTACAAGTCCTCAGAGTTTCCCACTGCCAGTGGTCAATGATATCACTCACAGTGATTTTTCTACACCCTTCATTCACTGGCCTTTCTTAGGGCTGCTACGGTTTCCTGTGGGCTTTGGTTTGATTTGTGTTTTTCTTGGCCATAAGCTGACCTGAAAATATGAGGCTATGTCAGGCAAAAAGTATCAAAAAATAAAATAAAGTATGCTTTTTCAACCCCTATGGCCGCACCCCTATGACTTCTGCCATTCTACCCAGTTAACATTTTTAAAACACGTTTTAATTTATTTATTATTTATTTGTGCATTCAATTCAAACTGAAGGCAACCAGACTATAATTCCAGAGGCTGTAATTTGGCAATAGAAATCAGGTTCTTTCAAAAAGTGCTTCAAGCCTATGGGGCTGGATGGGATCCATCCAAGGGTACTGAGGGGGCAGGGGGAAGTGCTCCCTAAGCCATGTTCAATCCTTTATCAGCATTTCTGGCTGGCTGGGAAGGTCCCAGTTGCCTGGAAGTTAGCAAATGTGATGCCCATCTACAAGAACGGTCAGAAAGAGGACCAGAGCAATCACAAGCCTGTCAGTGTGACCTTGCTGCTGAGGGAGGTTATGGAGCAAATCATCTTAAATGCCACCAAAAGGCATGTACAGGACAACCAGGTGATCAGGCCCAGTCAACATGGATTTATGAAAGACAGGTCTTGCTTGACTAACCTGATCTCCATCTATAACATGACCCACCTAATGGATAGGGGAAAGGCTGGGAATGTTCTCTAAGTAGACTCCAGTAAAGCCTTTGACACTGTTTCCCACAGCATTCTCCTTGAAAAACTGGCTACTTATGGCTTTGATGGCCATACTCTTCCCTTGTTAAAAAACTGGCTCAATGGTTGAGCCCAACGAGTGGTGGTGAATGTAGGTAAATCCAGTTGGTGACTGGTCACAAGTGGTGTTCTGCAGGGCTCAGTACTGGGGCTAGTTCTGTTTAATATCTTTATCAGTGATCTGGACCAAGAGATCATGTGCACCCTCAGGAATTTCCAATGACAGCAAGCTGGGTAGAAATGTTGATCTGGAGGAGACTCAGGGGAGACCATATGGCTCTCTACAGCTACCTGAAAGGAGGTTGTAGTGAGATATGTCTCTTCTCCCAAGTAACAGATGATAGGACAATAGGAAATGGCCTCAATGTGCACCAGGGGAGGTTTAGATTGGATATTAGGAAAAACTGCTTCATCAAAAGGGTTGTCAAGCATTGGAACAGGTTTCCCAGGAAAGCAGTTGAGTCATCATCCCTGGAGGTATTTAAAAGATGTGCAAATCTGGCACTCAGGGACACGGTTTAGTGGTGGACTTGGCAGTGCTGAGTTAACAGTTGCATTCAATCTTTTCCAACCTACATGATTCTATGATTCTAGAAGTTCTTGCAAAAAGACACAGAAGCTGTGCCGTGACTGGTACATTGATTTCTCCTGTCACCTAAAAGGTGCCTGCTATTGCCACAGGATGCCACTTCACACCATAGCAAGGCATGAGTTTGGGCTGGAAGACCAGACCTCACAGGATAAACAGGAGCACCTTCCTGCACTGCCTGGGTGTTCCTTTTGGGTTTACTTTCCCATCGCTTTCCCCATGAGCAGGTTCTGAAGAGATTAGGTGTTACTGCAATGCATGCTAAAGGCTGTTCAGCCTTCCCTTTTCTTCTAAGGAAACCAAGTTTGCCATAGTACAAATTGAGATAGTATTTCAACAGACTGCCTATGTCTATGTGGACAGCCAAACATATAGTTGAAGGAGTATTCTGAATATTCTAATATTAAATTAGTCATATTTTTCAACTGGCATGAGTCTAACACTGTAATCACGTTATTACAGGACACTTGCACAGTTCTATGTGGTCTTTTTCTAATAATATACAAGGCAATGGCATAATTTTATCCAACTGAAAATTTACATGGTGGCACTGAATCTAAGATTTTCCAGTCGCTAAAATGAATTTCATCATTCAATGGAGAAGAAAAAGCTCCCAAGTGAATTGTATTTCTAATGCCTTGAGAGCTGCACATAAACCAAAACAACCAACCACCCCAAACCCTGTAGATATATTGAGTCCTTCTTGCATATTGAGGTACAGTCATGAAGGAACTCTAAATTATTAAGGATAAAACTACAGTTACTAGTTAATGCTACTCAGAACTGCATTATTTCTTACTGAAGAAAGACATATACTGAAGTCCAGACCAGCCTAACTACTGCAAAACTACTTTGAACTAAGTGAAATAAAGTGATTAAAACAGAAAAAAAAGTGATAAAACCAGAAAACAATTTTGCTAGTGGGATATGGAAATTGCAGAGTGTGAGATAATATGAATTTTGTGCACTGTCTTCTGATAGATTTGCAGGGGAATCCCCTTATGCTCTGATTCCACAAAGAAGGTGAACATGAAAACAACCCTCTGTTGCAACAGAGCTCATCGGAGTCATCGTCACCGAGGGTAAAGGTGAGAGCCTTAGAGTGTATCCATAATCTGGGTGATTCCTGGAGAATTTTAGCCCAACTTACAGTTTATGTTTGGAACCGTCTACCCATAGAAAACTTACGAAAGAGCTATTTGGACAAGGCCAGTGAGACAAAGGTCTTCCCCCCCCTCCCCTTCCCCTGTACAGTCAAATAAGCAATACAACTGGTATTTGGCAGCCCCTTGCTCCCACAGCCAGTCATTTGAGATGCACGTCCAAATGATTCTTCTTGCTATTGCTCTTACTCACCTTGTTTCTGTTCCCTACTCATGCTAGGCAGCAGAGGAATCAAGGAAGGCTTAACATTGGATCGTAAGCAAGTATTCGAGTCATCTCTTCACAGAAGAGCCCATTAGGTCCTAAGGTCAGAAGAATTTCCCCTGTGAAACAAGCCAATACCCCTCAATTACCCCAGAACTGGAGTTGGTACTTTATGTCTTGTCAGTACTTATCTTCCAGAAGAGGCTTTGTCTGAAGACATTAGGAGACTGAAGACACCCTGCTTCCTTTAGCATTTTGTTGCAACACATAATTATTCTTCATTTAGTCATTGGCTCCAACTGCTCCAGTGACTCATTAGAAAATGAGTGATATTCACCCACATGAATGCAAGATCACAGGGCTTCAGAGAAAAGTATGCATTTTTTTATCTCTGCTTTTCATCTGCAGCTGACTTCTCTCCAGCCTTGCTATGGCTGCTTTGATTTCACATTGGCCGCCTTCCATGCCATCTTTCACTTTTTTTTGGGAAGACTGTCCTGTTTCGTTGTGAGAGTGGTTTTATGCCAAGCTTCTTCTGTTCAGAGATGAAATTTCCCAAAGTGGTGCTTACTTCTCCATTCCTAAATCCTTCTTTGAAAACTTTGGTAATTGGCTTTGATTTTCTAAGATTTGGAGTATAAGGCATCTTCTGACAAGAGATATCAGGTGCATGCCTAGTTTTATGGAAAACATAGATCTTGTTTTCATGTCCCTAAATAGCAAATTAGAATTACAGGCTTTCATTTGTGGGCTTAAAGATCTTGACAAGAATGCCTATCCACTGGATTATAATTCCACATCATTTGGCAGCAATTGCTCAAGTTGTCACGAACAGTTTAAATCTCCACCAGTCACACAATTTGCTCATTGGGAAGCAAGTAGCTGGTTAAAACCAGATGGCATAGGATCAAAATGTCAAGAGATATCCGCATGGGACAAAGCTGGGTCTACTGGAAATACTTATGAAATCTCTAAATGGTACCAGAAGTAGGTGTGTGTCACATAATGGTTCCATAACTTCATCAACTTGCTAAGTATTTCTGGACTTTAGAATATTACTTTAGAATGGGATTCCAAACTTTCATCTATTACATTAGATCTAACATATTAGATCCACCATCCCAATAATCTATTTTAAAATACTTCATTTACTTAAACTTACCTATGTGAGACATTAACTTTTAGAGTTAGCCTGGATTATTATCCTTACTGTAGAGTAAACCTTTTTTCTGCTTTTCTGGATTTTAGGCTGACAGTTCTCCAGCCTCTAATCCCAGTGGCATTCTGCACACTGAATAGCATTGATATCTGAAGCAGCTGTCATCAGGGGCATTATTCAGCCACAATTTGCTCTACAGATATCTAGGAAAAAGCTTCTTAGCTTAAGAAAAAATAAAATACGGCCCAGCACCCATAGAGCAGTGTGGGAATAACGCACAGGAACAAAAAGCTTTGCTGTGGAAATGCTTCTACTGGGTCTACATTAACTTAGGAGCCCATTTCCAGGGCTAAATTGGCTGTCTTGACCACTACAGTTTGATAACGACCTTTGTGGTTACAGAAGAAATCTGTAATGAAGCTGAGTTTGGAAACCATCTATTTCACTTTTAACTGGTGTCCTGAGTTCTGATCTATCCTTCCTTAAAACCTTTACTGCACAGCACCAGTCTGTATCATCAAAAGTTGACGCTTTAGGACAGCTAAGAAATGGGGCTTTTCCTTGCCCATGGCAGTGGGAGTTGGAACTAGATGATCTTAAGATCCTGTCCAACCCTAACTCTCCTTTGATTCTATGATTCTATGATAACTGAGTTGCACTCTCAACACTTCCAGTTGCTGACTGGACCTCAGAGGCTTTAACTCCCCACACTCCTGCTGGATTACTTCTACCAGGGAAATGAGCATTTATTTGAAGTCTAACAACTGCTGTGTCTGATCCACTTCCACCCCAAAGGGACTGCAGCACACAGGGGCTGGCTGACTTGATGACATTGCCTGATACTGGCTGCACCTTGACCATTGTAAGGCTTTCAGGACAGTGGACAATATCAAGACAACAACGTATCCAGCAAAGTGGCCTCCTCCCCATCAGGCTCCTTAACACTGATGTATGGCAAATCAGACTAGCCCGAAAGCTAAAATCAGCCAAAGCCTAAAAAAGGGCCAACAGACTCTTACCTTGCTCTTTTTATGCTGCTGCTGTCACTCAGACTGGGTTGCATTGAACCTGATAGAGGTTCCCCATGAAAAGTTGAAATTTTTTGAACACCCCGAAAGATTTCTCCCTTGGAGTACCTTGTCATCATCTGTGATGGAGGATATAAGTTGTTAGGAAGCTGCATTAGGCTAATTAGATTTCCTTCACATCCTTACCTCCTTTTCACTCTAAGGTAGCTTACTGCCAATGCAGTAGAAAGTTGGAGGAAAACCTAATTTTGATCACTGACTGCCAACAAAAACCTGTAGGCTGGCTGGTACAAGTCTATGACATGCCCTATATGTCTGCTCAAATTAGTGGCAAAAGAGGTTCTACAAGCTCAGTCAAAAAAAAAATACAAGCTGTAATTTTTTTAATGGGAGGTGTGATTTCAAACAGTATTGGTTTTAATCTCAAAAGCAGTACTAAACATTTACATCATAGAAAAGAAGAAAGCACATTTATTCCTATGTTTAATTTTAGGTATCTATCTGATGAATAAGGGACTATGATACTTCTACTTAAATAAGCCTTTTTTTGTACCATGGAGACATAAGTCACACGGAAATGACCATTTCTACATCTTACAATGAAATTACAGAGTTTCAGAAGAAGCATGAAGGTTTACTGAGGGGAGGAGGGCTAATGCATCTTGTGTCCCTTCCACAGCGAGAGTGGTCATACAAGACATATTGCAGTGCCATGTGATGCTTCACCACTCTCAGACCCTTCTTGGTCATGCAGCAGTCTATGGTATAGTTAATTTTCCAGACATTGCTTTGCCAGGCACAGGTAGTGGAGGTGAGAGGAAACACTCTTCAGAAGTGGTCTTTGAGATGTACTAAAGGGTGGCCATCAAGATGATCTTAAAATAAGGTCAAGGAGAGCCACTTTTAAAAGAGCCATTGCTCTTTCCTGTTGTTGCTGTAGGTGAGGGATTTGCTAGCAGGATGTCTCTGTGATATGGGATAACATCTTCTCCTGTGGGAACTGAAGCAATATGACTTTAGATATTAAGAATTGTCCTTCAAAGGTTCATCTTCCGCTCCTGAGTCAGAAAACAACTGTGGCATTAAACATTACTGTCTTAGGGACACAGTCTGTACGCCTTCAGTTCCCTACAGGCACGTCCTGTGTTAATCTAGAATAACATCATGTTACTACAATTACTGGAAAGCTTCACAGAAGTTAGGAAAAAAAAGATCAGTGTTAAGTGAAAACAATCTTGAGCTAACATTATGCTACAGCATCAAAATGTTCCAGATGGATTGTAATGACCAAAAGTGCAGAATGTCAGCTATATTGGAAGCCCCTGCTGACTTTGATTTGTGATTTTGATTCCTTCTTCTCCTCTCCTTCAGTCTTCTTCACCCCCACCTTATTTTTATCGTGTCCCTTTTACCAGTGTTCTCAGAGATCCTCATCTGAGTTTGGTTCCTTTGGAACAGAGCCCTGCACATAAAATTATCTAAAGCAATCTTCCTTTTATTCTAATACTGACATTCATAATCCTCTAAGGACTTAAAAGAAAAAGCGGAAATAATATCAATTATGGGAAAAGGCTTTTATAAGCTGAAAAGGCGTTTTGATCTATTAAAATAAAATTTAAAAAAATCAGCCATTTGCGTAACATTTCCCAGGCTAATCCCCAGCATAATTCAAATGAGATGGTCTAGCATACAAAAAATAATAGGAATTCTTTCTATGGGATAAACCCACAAGGTTTTGTTTATTTAAAATAATTGCAGCTGTGGGATAAAGAACTTGAGCTGTACCAAACAACCAATCTTGTTCATATATCACAAAAATTGCTTCCCCTCTTTTTTTAAAAAAAAATTTTATAATCACCTTTTTATTCTAAAAAGAATGAAGTCTAGGAAATCTCAGTTGTTGACTATTTCAGATATTTGAAAGACAGAAGATCACTTGTACTCACTTTCAGAGTACAGGAAGGGACAAAAAGTGATGCCTTGCACAAGAAAGAACATCCTCCTCCTTCCCAGACATGTGTATTAATAGCCCTCTGCAAGCTATCTTTTGAGAGCAGGCTAATACTCTAACTCCACAACTCTCCAGCTATGCCATTACAACTGGGAAGATGCTGCATGTGTGGTATGTATGATCCTCCAATATATAAGACAACTTTAATTAAACATAAATTTTTGTGGTAAATTGCCACTTGAAAACACAACTATTTTAGAAATAGATCTAAAAACTAAGAACCATGGTTCTTCTCTCCACTTCTATATCTGCTTTCACTTCTGTGCATATCAATATAAAACCATCATATTTCACTTACAGGTTAATATTTGGGAAGATTAAGCTTAACTCCCTGCATTGCTCAAATTCCTACATTCCTCCATGTTCACTTAAAGAAATTGTCAAACAAATAAACAAAATACTTAAGCCTTTTTTCACTTCCCTGAAGAACAGACTAAGAAGTCATGAAGTCTGGTAGCCATATGTTCCTTAAAGCTGGGACAGTTCTAAGAACCATGAATCTAAATAATACTTTTATGTTGTGGTTTTCTTGTTCAAAGTGAAGAGCAGAGACCTAATCCATCCCCTAAGCACCTCTGAGGTCAGGACTGGGAGTGGGATTCACACTTCTCCAGTTCTTGCCCTTGCTGCTCCTCTACATCAAAGCATGACTGTCTTAAAGTTGCATGCTTACTGTAAAATCAGATACTTTCCAAAAGCTCGTGGACCCTCTAGCCTTGTCTCTCTTCTGCAACTGAAAGACTCTTCAAGCCGCACTTGGAAAATTCATGGGCAGTTTGTCAAAGGACAAGTGATCTGAATCAGCTCAGTTCTTCTGCATACCTCTTTGAGGAAAACATGGAAAAAGATAAAACAGACACAAATGCAAGACTGTGTGATGCTCTCAGCACCATCTCATGCAGTCTTTCCACCAGTTGTGGTTAGAGCACAGGGACAAGCATCTCTCCTGCTGTCTGCACAGTGCTAACTTGAAACGATCCTCATATGAGGATGGACAGCCTCATCTGAGATTCACTAGGAATGTAAGCCCATGTGGTGCCTCCATGATACCTGCCAGCCGAGTGGCAGGGCTAGCTGGCAGGAATGAAGTGATAAAAGCTGAATTTTTCCTTTTCATGCCTTAAAGAAGACTGTACTCCTAAGGCATAAAAGAGAGATCAAGATTTTGGATAGTGTCCTTTGCTATAAATCAAGCATCAATTCACCTGCAGTGACAGTAAACTGAAATCATGTTGGAGAATCATAAATCTCCCATGTCTACTGATAGGTGTAAACTATACCTATGCCTCTGGGGTTAAGTAGGCTGGCTGAGAATGAGTTGTCAGGAAGCTTCAGATCTGAATGCTGAAAGGGGATGGTGAAACCTCAAAAAGTCTGCTTCAAGCTACCTTTTTTCTCTCACTTCTGGATCCAGTTTGTCCAGCTTTATTTACTCTGTCCTTTTGTAATTCCCAAAAGAATATCCTTGTCTGCTGCCATATGTACCTACAGTTGAAAACCAGAGTCTCCTAGGCACACATAAACTGAAATGTGTGGAAGCAACATTAACACAAGCTTTCCCAAAGTTCATGCTAAGCTATCGATGGAACAGACATTAGCTGAAGTGAAGGTAAGACTAATGCATTCACTTTTCATCAGCAAACTTCAAAATAGGTCTTTTTTTGTGAGGGTGATGTTACCATAGCTCTTTAAATCACATAGAAACACAGTCTGTCACATTAGAATACTTCAGTAAAGTATAATAAAGTGTTTTCCTGCATTCAGGTGAACATGGACTGCACAGATCTGACAGTCAAACAAGTAAAATGTTTTAGCATTAATCTGTTTCTATTGAGTTGAATTGATATATCTCAGAATATTTGATGTTTATAAATTTTACAACCACTAGGAATATAGGCTTTTAACTTTTAAAGAAATATATGCTACTGAACTGGATTGCTGCAAAAAAATGGCTAGGAAGTATAACCAGTGTTTGTTTCCAAGGTTCAATCCTTCCAGTTTCATACTCTGCATTTTGAATTTTTAATCCAATCATATTATATAAGATTTATGATTCCTGAACACTTAAAATCACACAAAAGACTCATAAAACTACTTGACTACGCAATTTCTTCCACGTCTTTCTGATGCTTCATTGATATGGAGTAACCAGAAAACTCTCTCTCCTTTGTGTTGCTGTACACCACACACAGCACAGTATGAACAACAGATATAGTCAGACTTCTTTTTTCTCTTTAAGTTTAGCAAACACAACACACTTCGAAGCATAACTGTGAGGTCTTTAGAGCTCACTGCTCTACTATTAGCTTCATCTATGAACACTCTGCAATGAATTGGTTTCTAACTCCTTACACCAAAAAAGCCCCCGAACTCCTTTCAGACAATTTAAAATGTTCAATATTTCTGTAAGTTCAACAGATATAGTCAGACTTCTTTTTTCTCTTTAAGTTTAGCAAACACAACACACTTCGAAGCATAACTGTGAGGTC
>JBCJKH010058512.1:16935-28140 GCA_039877255.1 Loriculus beryllinus
ATGTTTTGGTTTCATGAGATTGTACATATGCGATACTGAGCTGTGCCCAGCAAGGCCAAGAGTCATCGCTACCATACCTTCTTGTGAGAAAATTGCAGGGAGGAGAGCTGTCCCAGTGAAAAGAATGGATAAAGAATATGTGTGCACTGTGACAGCATCCAGAGGCCTCTGACCAGCGGTTAAGAATCTATTAGCCCAATGAATAATCTATTACCATGAATAGATGTTTTCTGCCTCAATAGAAATAATCTGAAACATTTTCTATGTGTTTTCCCTTCTCCTTCATGTGGAATTCCCTCACCTCACACAGCTTTTCACCTGTCTGTTCATTATGTTTCTGCTTCCAGCAATAAAAGATCTTAGAGCTGACATAAATTACGTTGCCAGAGAAGTTGTACTGCTGTCCACCAGCTGAGCGCCTTATGTCTCCCCTTCCTTTGAAAATAATTCATCTCACTACTGCTTTCACCACAGCAGTCCATACAGGCTGTTGGCTCTGATGGGTTTCCCAGGAAGTAGGATCATTAGGCAAATCCCAGAAAATGACTGCCTTTCCCAGTCAGAGTCTGAATTGCACAAAATTTCCTCCTCTGGCTGTCCTGCACTATCAGAAATCAGTTGTACTTTTTTTTCTATTCAGAGATAAATAATATGTTCAGTAAGAATAAATATGTTCTTCTCCCTCAAAGGGTTCTGGCTCTAGTACACTGAAGAGGATTGGGAAGTAAGAACAGCCATTGCTCTTTATCCTCCGGAGACTGTTTCTAATTGTAGAACATGGGTTGGTGCTGTTACAGTGAATAATATCCCAGCTGCGGTGCAGGAAAGGACATTTCTAGGTCAGAAGAAAAGCAGAACCAACTCAGATGTTTTACAGGTTTGGGGAGTTCAGCAACAGCAGAAACACAGATACAAGGTGTAAGAGAACACATGGCACTCTACAACAAGGAGGCACAGGTTGATGAAGAACTGCTTTCTTCCAGACCAGTGCACTGAAAAATTACTCTTCAAGGGCGCTATTTTGCTCCCACAAACAGCCAGTCTGAATAGTGGGTAGCTCATGATCAGCTTGAATGACTGAAACCAAATCATGTTACAAAGCATTTCATCTTCTGTTCAATTCATGTCTCATAAATTTGAGGCAGGGGATTCATAAGTTACCCGTTGCTTGTGAAGTGTCTCCCACAAATATTCCTTTGAATCACCTCCAGGGGAAAGAGCTCTCTCATTTTCAATTCTGCCTGTTAACTCCTTCAGAAATCTACAGATGAAATCTAGAGAGTTTGTATGCAGAAAGCTGTAACAACCCTTTGCTTTGCAGGTGTAACCTCAACATTTCAAAGGGCTTTCTCCTCTAAGGGGTTGCAAAACTCCTCCTGTTCCTTGATAGGGCTTTGTAGATCGTGCAGTAATGTTCATCCTGGTGAGGGCCTGGACTGAGATGTGACCCCTGAGCAACACAAAGAGGCTCCTGGCAAAGTTCCCACCATGGCTCTTTCCCTGGCATCTGCTCCACATCAGTGCTGGCCTGGAGCACCAGCGGGCAAGTCCCAGGGAAGAGGCAGGGGAAGCAGCTGCAGAAAAAGTGTGAAGAAGAAAAAACTGTTTGGTTTTGCTATAAGACAAAGCACAAGCAAGACAAAAAACAATTTATCTAATCATGCTTCGAATTTTCATTATGGAAAGCAAAGGCAAACATGGATAGCACTGCAAAAATCCATCACAGACCAAAATCACCCGAACTCCACCCTCGTCCTTTAGTTTTGCCTTTTCTGCGATCATGGAGGGGCTGGAAATTCTGGTGGGAGAGGGCCCTCATCTGCACTGTACTGATTTGCAGAGGCAGTTATCCAAAAATAATACTCTGGGTCGAGTTCCTGGAGAGGGACATTGGGGTTTTGTGGCAGGGAAAAGCTGGAAACTGTGATCCTCATCTGTAAAACTCTTCCTTCACCCCTTACACATTTATTGGCTTGTTTTCACACCTTGCCCTCTTTGAAGGATTATATACAGAAACACGATGCTGTCTGGAGCTTCAGAGTTTTCAAAGCTTAAAGCAATTCCTTGCCTCCCCAAGCATCCAAAAAAGGTCATATCTGCCTTGATTTCCTTCCTAAATTTTCCCTTTTTGTTTTAGAAAGAACTGTGCCACTTATGCCTGTTCTAACATATCCCTCTTTACTCAACAAAAATGCCATGTCTAAAGCTTTAACTGCCATATGTCCTATACAGACATATGAAGAATATTTCTTTTTTATTCATATTTTATTGGAAGCCTTACAAAGCATACAGAACAGATGCCAGTACATCAAATTCATCGTGCCGAGCCTTGATTATACAGACCCCGAAGCCCCAACACTGCCATACAATCCTTCCTTTCAGGAAATAAAAGCCAAAGACCAGTTTTCCCACAGGACCACTTGTGGGTATAAGCTGAAGCCCTTATTATCGGAGGTTCCTTGGATACGATTTAAAGTTTGAAAGTCCCTCATATAGCTGTTCACTCATCATAAGGTACTTCTCAAAGTCTAGGCATGCTGCTAAAAGTAGGAACACCCATCCAAAACCATGGAAGCACTCAGCCAAGTATCTGCTTCCAGCATAGTAGCAGCAGCCTTCTTTTTTTCTGTGAGTAGAGAGTGCAGCAGATGAGGAGAGAGATAAGTGTACAGAGAATGTGACATTCCAAATGCCAGCTACCAGAAGCTGCTACTGTTTGCAAAGGAACTTCATGCTATTCTCAATGAAATTTGGTTCAGGTTTGTCACCTGAACCAAATCTACTTTGCAAAGAAGCGATAAAGTAGTTCCTGAGGGCTCGATGTGCTATGCCATGACAAAACAATTAAAAATAAACGAATAGAGCAGAGTCTCACTGGTCTGACATTTCCTCCTATAGTTTGTGGTGTAAATCAAAGCAGGCATGACATCCTCCAAAATTTTAGCTTTATTTACATGTGTTTGGGCTGACTATGTTTACTCACTCGGGGTTTCACTCCACCACTTGTTAATGCATTTGGCATGGTCTCATGTAAATACATCAAGGATTTCAAAGGAAGGTCATTCTCCATTCCCCCTCCATGCAGAGGGGACATGCCAGAACTAGGCTGAGGATATGGAATGAGATCACTCGAGATCAGAGCCACCATGGGTGGGTAACGATGAGGTTACCCCAATGGTGTGTGTAGATGTATTCCAAACCCTTATTACAGTTATGATATATTCACTGGAACACAGCAAACCCATCTTTGAAACTGTTCCTTGATTTTAAGTCTACTTGCTGCTCTATGGAAGCCATTCCTGCAGTGATTTCCTGCTGATGTAAATGGCAGTATTAGGGGTAGAAAGGCAGCAGGGGCGGGTGTGTGTGTGCTGGTGGTGGTGGAGTAGGAATGGAGGAATACAGAAAAGAGAGTGCAAGAAAAGGAGGGCAGAGGAAAACGATAGAAAACTAGGGCTCCACCATGCATTTGAAAATGCAACTTTAGAACAATTCTAAATCTCTGTTTATAAATCACTATTAGGAGTCAGCTGTGTGTGTGGATCCCAACACTTCATGTGCGTAGCCAGGTCAGGTAAGACTTCTCATCAGCTTCACTGCCCTCAGAATCAAACCCTGACAAGCCTTGTGATACTTTTTTGTTATTTAGAGCTTTTTGGTCAAACAAGAGCTTCTTGAAACTCACCTAAGCACTGGAGGTTGCAAAAAATTCAGTTTCTTGACCAAAAAAGGATTCGGTGTTACACAGGTGAGAAGATGCCTCTATCAACCATAAAGTACCTGCACCAATTCACCTCCTCTGTGAGTCCAGGCAGTTGCATTGGTCTTGCTAAGGCAATACTTTGCAATGCATAAACATCAGTTCTGTTCCCATCTGACATGTATTTTTTCATATTTATTCTGTGCTGTTGTGGGAATAAAGTCTATGTTGGTTTTTAGGGTTTTTTTTAAAATTTATGGTAAAGAGTTTTGAATTTATTTTGCTTAGAATAGAGCTTTCTTTCTTTTAAATACATCTGGCTAGTTGGCATAAAATAGAACTATAGCTGGCTGAATCCCTAGAGTTTAAAGAAATATTTCTGGTCACAGGGGATTTAGCTCAAAATTTATTTCAGGATTATGCTTTCAATGATTAAGGCAAAATAAAATCCATGCAACACTTAACTATTTTCTATTTAAAATCTAGAAACTGCTTTGAAAAATCTAGCCAGCAAAAATAAAAACGTTTTTAATTGTTAAAGATTAATGTTAATCTTTCACGTTTTAATGATGAAGTTATCTTTATAGAAACTGTACATATCTGTGAAATGCCTGTCTGCATACAATAGACATAAAATAGAAGGATTTGTTGAAGTCACACTTTAGATGTGGAGGGTTTCATTTTTATTTATTTTATTTCTTTTGAAGACTGTACCACATCGACACTTCAGATGAGATTTCTGAAAGCACTTAACATTTCATCTAACCCAGTTCAATTCCAGTGGTGGCTTAAATGGAAGCAGTATTAGGTCATCGTGGAAGACTTCTGGAAATCCCAAATTAATCCCTACTGTTACCTCATTTAGGTCATGAAGCTCCTCTTCACCCAGTAACAAACTAACACTTGTAAGGATACAGATTTTCGTGACTCAAGAAGAATGCAAAAACGGAACTTTAACATCTCGGTTGATAAAAGCCCAGAAATACTGGGCTTTTACCCAGGTTTTGGTGTAAGAGACCAGCAGGAGGAGAGATGCCTGGTGCTATACAGCTTATGTGGCAGGTTGTGAGCTGACGTATAAAGGTGTAGCTCCACCAAGACCAGCATTGTTTGTTTTTTTTTTTCAGTAAAGCTATGGCAGCTGAGATTATTATGCCTAGCTTAGAACAAAGCACTCAGTAAATTGTACAGAGCTTATGTTAATCAAGAGCAACTGGTATATTTTGCCATGCTGATGATCCTAAGGAGACACTCCTACAGAGGTCAGTGCAAAGCCTGTCATTGACTTTCAGTGGTTCAAAGAAAGCAGGTTTTCCATGTTATAACAAACTTCAAAGCTGCCCTGTCCCAATGTACCCATCTCTGCTCCTTCTCTGTTTATAGCCACCTCCATAGCCAACCCCAAAATCCTAGCCATACAGTCCCCAGTATAATCATCATCATCTATGTGCACGTCAACAAGTCAAATGTAATGTGACAACGGAATGTGGATGGTCAAAAAGTCTTTTGTCTCACAGAGCTAAACATCAATAGATCAATATAATAGATCAATATTAGATCAATACAAGTTTACAAGAGGGTAAGCAAAACCATAAATGTAAAAACCAGCCTTTTCCAGATTTCCAGCATAACACCATTTCCCTTCCACTGCATTCAGCTCCAAATATTATCTGC
This sequence comes from Loriculus beryllinus, assembly GCA_039877255.1. Classification (NCBI taxonomy): domain Eukaryota; kingdom Metazoa; phylum Chordata; class Aves; order Psittaciformes; family Psittacidae; genus Loriculus; species Loriculus beryllinus. The sequence goes on from JBCJKH010058512.1 coordinate 22,310, forward strand.
CAGTCACCTTTCACCTAGCTCCACTAGAGCTGACCACAACAAAACTAATATGTCTTGTGATCTTAATGCCATGTGCCAATTCAGCTGCATTAAATCTTTGTATGAAACTACCCAGCTCAGATTAGGGGCACATTTAATAGTTCTTAGAAAGCCAAAGAGCAGTAGTGAGAAGGATACAGCACTTCCGGCAACAAGCAAAAATAGGAGAAGCTCAGAGAAATACATCACCGCAATCAAAGGTTTGAGACTTGACAAAACCATATTTAAATGGTAGACAGAAGAAGCCACGGTGGCACATTCAGCTCTTTGCACTCCTTTTGGAACTGGCATTCTATAAGTCTGTTGTTTGGTTGCCCTTTTTTTTCATCTTCAGCTAAGGTTTGATTGAAAGTCATCTTCAAGAAGCCCATTCACTCACCCACAGCTTCATAGCCCAGTAGCTGTGTTTGAAAAGCACGAGTGGTTTCGTGCAGGGTTTGTGGATATATCCGCTGGGGGGAGGAAAAATTATTTTTAGACATATCCTGATGCATCATGGTGTTTGTGTAAAAAATTTAAAAACAGTTGGTCAGAGAAAATTTGACTTTTACCGTGTTAGCACATGAGTGAGAGGTGACTCACATTTTTATTATCTGAGTGGGTCTCGTCTACTGGAACCACCATTTCCAGTAGTCATATCTTGTACTTCTCACATCATCAGTTCTTCCTCTGCAAGTCTCTCCCACACGTATTTCAACTTTCAAGGATAAAGAATAAGGGAAGTGGGAACACCCTACTCATTCCAATATGCGAAATAAACCACTATTCTGGGATTAAGATCTGAACAGTAGTTTCAGGATATAGATACTAGTCAGTTAACATCTCACAACTGCTTTGCACAAAGGTGATGTGGAAGACCAAAGAGAAGCCGCAGAATACAAAGGCTGTCACATTTTTAACAGAGAAATCTTTGCTAAACTATTGCAAAGAGAGTAAATTATGAAGAATCTTTAAGAGAAAAATCTGTTTTTACTGAGATATTTTCATACAAACATTAATATACCTGAAAGTTTTGCTGCATGAGAGAAGTACTCACAAAATCATAAACCTGGATGACATCTGAAGACATCACATAATGCACACTGCCATCCTAGGACATGACCAGACCCGTATTTTTCAGTTCTTCAAAACTTTTATCTAGCCCCTCTCATTTTCAGTGATGGGAATTACACAAATATCCCAGGCATTCCTGCCCCAGTGATTCACTAGTCTTACTAGTAATTTTTTTCCCTAGTGTCAATTTAAACCCAGTCCTTCCTGTCCTAACTGCCACTAGTTTAAGGGCCAGAGATTTTCTTCTAATATTGTGTCTTACTTTTATGGAAAACAAAATTTTGAATAAGAGGCAATAGCATTTTTTTTTTTTTTTCAGAAGAAAATCCAGTACTTGAGATTTCAAAACATGAGCTATTTTTTGCTTTGTTTTAATGCAAATCTTCTCTTACTGGTTTTGTCAAAAGCATTATGAAAAAAAGCTCTTTATGGTGCCTCAGAAATCCAGTCCCAACCTGGCTATGCAATAAATCAGAAAAGACAGACTACTCTCATGGGACAAGGGGGTTGATTTTGAGACCAGAATTGTTCCAGAAAAGTTAAACTTTCAGATTCTTATCTGAACCAAGACATTTGAAGCTAGGCCTTCACTTGCTAGCAGTTTACTTTTTCACCTCCAGAGACTTCAGTTTAATTCCTGGTTTAGGTCACAGTGAAAATGAGTTTGGTGGTTTTCATCCTAGTGGACTTCTGTCAACATTGAAAAACCACCATGCAGTCCTGCACAACTGCAAATTTTTGCTTTAAAGACAGCCTAGACTGGAATACCAGAGGTTGCTACAAGTTGAGACAGAATTGCAATACTGCAACTACATAGAGAATATTGAACAACCCCTGACACTGAAGTCCAGTGACAAGCAATAGAGATTAACTGCTTGCTTGACAGAGATACTTTTGTTTGTCCAAACTCATAAATTTCTGAATCAGTATCTTCACATATTTGCCCCCAAAATTTCATAATGAGCAATGACAATAGAGAAACTGATCCCAGACACTGCACTTTAAATTAAATGGTTAGCAATAATGTTAAAGAAATAATTTGTTGTACAAAAATATTTCTATATGAAGGTATATTCAATAGTTTGATACTGTTGACCTCAAGAGAAATACAGGAAATAAGACAGATAAAGTGGTGAGTTTTAAATCAGAATATAGATATACATTTACCATACTAAAAAAAAATACAAAAATGCCTGAAATAAAATGAAAAAATACAAATAATAATCTTTATCTTCCACTTTTGTTGCCCTTTTTTCCTTCAATCACACAAATACAAATTTATTCTCAATTGCCCTGTAAACACAGACACAAATGAAGTAGAACCACTCTTAGGCATAGACAGTGCTAAGCATTGGTTTCTTGGTTCAGGTGTTTCAAAGCTGCAGATGACAACAGTGAAAGAGTGAGCTTTCCCATAACCCAAGGGACTAAGAAGATTTTCCACCAACTTTCCAAAAATGTTTGCATATGGTTTCAAGGCTAGAGATTTAAAGATTTATTTTTTTTTTTTTTTCCCATATGCGAATTAGAGGGAAACTGAATGGGAATGAACAGTTTTGAACTGTGAGAGTTGATGTCACTTCAGGTACAGGCAGAATGCTGTGAATTCAATCATTTGTGGTGCTGGCGTTTGCAGTACAATTCATCACTTGCTGCAGGTTATGTTCCAAAATCTCCACTTCTATTAAATAAAACCAGAACAATCATTTTTCTCCCCTCCCACCCCCCATCTTCAACCACAGTTGCAATAGAAGGCTTGCATTTTGCAGGACCACATAAATGAATATAAAATTTGTTTTCCTGAGTTTGTGGTCTGCCTTAAGCAAGACTGAAGTCATGTGAAACGTCACATGCATCTTCAGTAGAACATCTGCAGTGAAGAAGAAGGAAGACAACAAAGTGACCCAAATCATCTTAAAAAGTGGGCCCCCTTCCAATAAGCCAATAAAATTTAATAAAGAAGCAACACACATGAGAACTATGGCACTGATTTTATAATTAATTCTCAAATGTAAATTGAAAATACCTATTTCTCTGATGCTATCCTAGCTTTATCCGTAGGGAGATTTCTGAACAGTTCAAGGTACATGACAGTTTGATGACAGCTTTCTCATTCAGTGAAATCTATTGCATAATACAGTAACCTAAAGAACATAGTCCTACAATAGTTTTCATCTACTCATTTGATTTCATAATATTAGTATTTATAGCCTACAGCAAAATGTCAGTTGTGGAGCTGCATCAAAATCCAGCTCTCCAGCCCCTTATAAAGTGGACAATATTTTTGATGGTGGAAAAAGAAAGGATTAATTCAAAGGTAAAATCACAGGAAAATATTATAATAGAAACAAAAGACCTGACAGAAAACAGAAACCATTTGAAAGCTATAAGCTTTGCCAGGAAAAATGACCCACAGGGTTTTCAATCTAATGCTCCTAGAACAGGAGGGAAGATAAGTAATAATGGGAAAACAACTTCTCCAGAAAGCTAGAAAATAAAAGGGTGCAAACAAATTAGAAACAAATACCCTCAAAGCATCTGCACTGATAAAGGACACAGAAAAAGCACACCTGACTTCTGCAGGTGAGAGAATAGTCAGAAGGACAACTGACTATGACAACAGCTAGCCTATGATTCTGTACAGGAACAGGGAAATTTCAAGAACTGGAAAATATGAATAAAATATAACAGAGTCACTTATGGATTACACTATAATAATTTAATAATATGATTCAGAGTAAGACCAATCAAAGTTGCTTCCTGCCTTTCCCATCCATCACTATTTGCTGTCATCCTCACAAAGTTCAGGCACCAGGATTATACACTTTTCAGAAAATGGTCTAACAAATGATGCACTGGATTACCTTAGAGGAAGAGAAAGTCTAAACATGGGTGAGGACTGAAGAGTACTTGGAAAAATGGCATTTAGACAAGACTTGGTAGTGTTGATCCACATAAGAAATCTCGAGCCCTAGCACCTTCAAGAGATGCCCTACACAGATGTCCCTAGAGCTTTTTGAGAGGCCAATTTGGTTTTCGATCTACAAAATCAGTCTGATTTGATGAATGAAGAACTGGATCACTTGATGGCTACCAATAATTGTATTTTAGGATTAGATCGGTTTAGAAGGGGAAAATATATGAGTATAAATGATTTTTTATTAAGTCACAGATGTACTTAACAGTATGTTTCATGGTACTGAATTTTGTTGACATCCAACTATGTATCAGATAAGGACAGGTAAAACAGTTTCCATTCTCAGCTAATAGTGGAAATAGTGAAATAAAAGTTAATGTAAATGTAATGAAAGTTAAAAACTATACATTATTCTATTTTAAAATGGGAACACAAGAAAGCAGAGCATGATAAACAAGTAAAATGCCCTTAGAATGAAAGGCCTTTAAAAGCCTCTTTGCTGCAAGAGCAAAGGTTCTACACAGTTTAAGTTCCACATTTGCTGATGTCCACCTCAGAAACACCAGGGATCAGCGTGATGAATTTGAAGCAGCTGATCACAGTCCCATTAATTGTACATAAACTGTGTGCACAATGTAGAAGTCTGAATCTAAGCAGGCTGTATTATGTAATGCCTTTGAGGGGAGAACTGTCCCCACTAGCAAGGTCCTGCTCCTCAGTTCAGAATGCCGTTTAAAACATTTAATTTTGGATGAAAACTAATCAGAAGCTCTGATTCTTTTGGAGCATTATATTCCTCACAGTGATTTGGTTTTTTCTGCAAGAATATAAATTACCAGATGGAATTTCTGCACTAAATTCCAATTCAGACCATGACAGCTTGATGAACACCTACATGCACATTTGGTTTGCTGTATCTTTGTTATGGCCAATGTCTTGCTGTGCTGTCATTTTCAACTCAGAAGTAGATGCATTTCAGTAACTAAAATGTTCTTAAGTGTGTTCAGGATCTTCAACAGTCTGTAGCACTTAGGTCTTAGACTTGTAATTGAATCATCATGGTAAACTTACTTCTGTTCAGATCCCATTAAAGTTAATCTTACTAGAGTTGCCTGCTTCCAAATACAGTACAAATGTACATCCAGTGCAACGATCAGATAGTATGTTAAAAAAACTAAGTAAGTACTTTTTCACAGAACACATATTAAATTGTAGATCTCATTAATACAGGAGACTTTGGGAGTCAGACAGAAAAAAATAAAAGACTTCAGATAAATCCATGGACAATACATCTGTCAGCAGCTATTACAAACAGTATTGCAGATGGAACCTCTGGCTAAGAAAGTACTTGTGCCCCTGACAGCTGGAACCTGGGAAGTAGTGTGGGAAAACAGAGTGCTACAACTGGCACCCATTAACGGCCATGTTGGTGACAAAATACTGGGCCAGGAGGACATTTGGTGTAACTCAGCACAGCAGTCATTATAGCTAGCAGAGAACTGAAACAAGGATACTCCAGTCAGAGTGCACCGCATACACGGGAAGGACAACCAATACAAGACTTTGCTGTTAATCTATGGTAACAACGAAGAGTTGGACGTCTGTGCCAATGTGCTGACAATGTGTAATCCCAGCCCTGAAAGCCAAACATATTCCAGGGCAGCATCAAAAGGAGTGTGACCAGCGGGTCAAGGGATGTGATTCTCTCCTCTACTCCACCTTCATGATACCCCACCTGCAGTACTGCATTTCAGAATGGGGCCTATGTTTCCTCCACAACAGAACACAGCATTCTTATTAAAGGGCTGACCTTACACCAATG
>JBCJKH010058514.1:2176-29851 GCA_039877255.1 Loriculus beryllinus
GGAAAAGACCTTTAAGATCATCAAGTCCAACCTTTACTGCAGCATTGCCAAGTCCACCACTAAACCATGTCACTGAGGGCCTCATCTACCTGGTTTTTGAGTACTTCCAGGGATGGTGACTCCACCACTGCCCTGGGCAGCCTGTTCCAGTGCCTGAGCACCCTTTCAGTGAAGACGTTTTTCCTAATATCTAGTATAAACCTCCCCTGGTGCAGCTTGAGGCCGTTTCCTCTTGTTCTATTGAGATGCCTTGCCCCAGGTTTTTATTTCATGTTGGGCTCGTCCTAGAGGCTATAAAGCATCTGAGATATCATGCTTTGAATTGCTTGCCAAGGTCTACACTCACTCATGACGGCGTTGCTGTCAGCATCCGTGGGAGCAGACCAGCACCAAATAACTTTGCTCCTGCTGCACTACATACCTATGTGTGTGAAACTAACAATCCACCTTCTCTCTGGGGTTGGCTGCAGTTTTTAGAGGAAAAGGTAGTATCTGAGGTTGCTACATGGTCATAAAGGCAGCAGAGGACAGCTGTGTGCTTGAGTGTTGTTTGCTTTACATTGAAGCTACTCCAGCTCTGATGCTGGAGGTCGCTGCCTTGCAAAGTACAGCTTGCACATGGGGTTTTAACCCTAAGCATGGGCATGGACATGTGGGTGCTTGTCTGTTGAGCATAGACCTGGGCAACGTAGCAACTGGCATGTTTCTGATGATTTTGCAGAAGAGCATCAATAGTGTTGATTTGTAATTGAAAAGGAAGATTATATTGTATGACTCAGAAACAGCGATGGGAAAGAGATCCAATATGATAGTATTTTAGCAGAAGAAAACCAGGTTGCAAGTGAAAGAGCTTGGAAAGCAGATGTGACTCCTCTATTTATGCTCATTGTAATATTTCCACAGTGCCCATGTTAAGGGCCAGCAGTGAGTGTGGCCGAGAGCAGCTGTACCATATGTGAGCAACCCCAACATCATCTGGAAGGGCCAAAGTGGTAGAGATGTAGTTTTAAATATTACTCCGAAAATCCTATCACTTTACTCTGAAATAAATCATCTCATCTAGAAGCTGATTTTTAATTTCTCCCCTAAATTTCCAATATTCCCATAGGAAGCTTTATAAAAAAGTTGGAACTTTTACATCTCCAATGTAAAGGTTTGGGGTTTTGTTGCATGGGGCGATTGGGTGCACGCACAGTATATGTAGCTAGTTTGAAAGCACATCAACCACATCTGCTCATTAGCAATGTTCTGATCTAACCCTTGGCAGAGCTGCAGAGCATGCCCAGGTAATGAGAGACTGCCACCGTGCTGCTACAGAAAGGGCCCAAATTGATGTTTTACTGGCAGTCTGAATTCTGGCACTTCTGTGTGCTTCATTTTACCACTCTATTAATGTTAATGTAATCTAGTTATATGTAATGAAACATTGAATGCAGCCATACAGAGCCCCATAGGCGCAGCAGGCTCTACTGTATGCAGCAAAAAGAGAACTTTTCATGTAGGATTTTCATTTTTTTAAAAACACTTGTTCTTCAAATAGCCACAATAGCTCTGCAGGTACTTGTCAGTCAAGCAAGATTATAGACTCCCTAAATTCAGCCCGACATGAGAGATTGTAATGACTCTGAAGGGGCTGTTGCGGTCTATTGTGCCAGTGGTCCCTGCCTTATAGAAGCATCTCGTATACTTCTCATTAAAACTGTAATGACTCCAGAGATTTCTGTATTACCTGCTACATCACATGAGTTATTTTATCATAAAAAAGGCATATTCATGTAGTGCTGAAGATACAAGTTAAATAAGGAAAGGAAAACTTAGATTTACAGGCTGACATGTACCTTTACCTTATGCAATTTTGATGCTGAGAAATTGCAGCATTGTCAAGGCTTTGAGCAACTGTAAATTTTTTGGCTGTTAAAAGTGGGAATGGAAAGTGGGTGATGCTGTCTGTGCAGTGAGGTTTCAACCTGATGCTGTAGGGACCAACATAACTTCATGAATAATAGTGGTGGGTGGTTTTGGTATGCCATAGCTCCAAAGGTAAGTTATGGTGCTCATCTTCTGAATGACGAAGCTCTTTGGCTTCTGTCACTCTGGAGGTCCAGGCAGATGATCACACTTGCCCCTTCTGGCCTCAAACTCTCTCAATCTTATCCAAATCACAGTGTGGCATTTGTGATAACAAGTGGCTTACATGTGAAAAAGAGAGAAACTATCAAGGGGGTGCAGGTTGAAGGGAAACTTGGATTTGGTGATCAATGGCATCCTTTTAGTTCAATCATGGCTTTTATTTCCCAGGTATGAAGTGGCGTGGAAAGCCTTCTTGGGGACTTCTGGCAACACTACCACAGAGCAGGTCATAATGGTCAAGCAACAAAGAAAATAGGGTACTGATAGGATGCGAATAAGTGAGGAGCAGAAGGAAGGCTGTTCAAAACGCAGATAAACACTCGTTGTAGGAAATCCCAAACTCTTTGATCTGCCCATGTTGCTGCACAGCCACAGAGCATCAAAACAGAGGTGCGGTGCTGAATTGCAGGAGCTGGCACATGCAAAGCCGAGCGACTCTGCCCAGCAGAGGGTAGCATTGCCCAGACACCCCAGCCTGTTCTCCAAGTTTAACACCCTCATGCATCTCCAAATTCCCACCTCTGCCACATCCCCTTTGAAATGGGAGGCACAGCTGAGCCCAGACCCGGGGAAAGTCTCACAGGCTGATACCTTCTACATTTTTCCCATAAATTATGGGAAATTTGGAAAAACAGCTTAGAAAATAGAATTTTAAGGGCTCTGTTAAAGGACACAATGCATGTTAAACAGATATGTGCGTGTAATCACATCTGCTTTTATTTATATAATAACATTAAGTAAATGTCATTTAGCCGCTTGCATTAGGGTTTATTTCCAGGTACTTAATGTGATGGACGGGTTTGGAGCTGCCCCTGTGGCACAGGAGTGCCTGCACCTGCCAGCAGTAAGGCCTGTGCTTTAGTTGCTTAACTTGCGTCCCAAAAGAATTCCACTTTTTTAGTGCCCTTACATAGTCTGAAACTGAAGACTCTGCATTTATAAACTATAAATGCATCTCAGTTAGCCTAGGCTGTAATTTCCTCTGATGTTTCTGATGAATTCTGCCTGTCACTCCACATCGGAGCTCAGCTGATGCCCGATGTGACAACACTAGAGGTCTCAGTGTCTCTGAGAAAAAGCTGCTTTTAGCAATAATCTCAGCGGGGCCATGCGTGTGTGTGTGCCAGGCCGGTGTCCTGCCTGCTTCAGGACACGGTGCCGGGACTTGAGCATCTTGACAAGGCTACACAGTACCCAGCCACCTGCCTCCGGGCTTGGTGCTGCTCAAAGGGGTGACCCTGGTGTTTGAATGCCCCTTGCTTCTCTGAGGGTGCTGAATAAGGGGGGGGGGGGGGGTGGTTCGTGAGAAGGGGCGAGTTTTTGCATCCCAGGAATGTGTGTATGTGTGTGCGCGAGGCAGGTTGGCACCATCACCTTCGCGCATCCCAGCGCAGCGCCGCGCAGCGCCCATCCAGGCAGCGCGGCCGCATGTGGTGCGGCTATTTAATTTTTTTTTCCCTTGCTTTCCCTTTCTCCCTCCCTCCCCCCCACCCTTCGCTTTCCCTCCCCTCCCGTTTGACGTGCGCGGTTTTGGTGCAATGCGAATTATCTTCAGTCATTCAGTCAGGAGGGGCAGCGCCAGGCAGCAGAGCAGCAGCGGGGCTGCCTCCTCCTTCTTCCTCCTCCTCCTCTTCCTTCTCCTCCTCCTCCCATTGCCATAACAACCGCGCACAGCCGCTGCGCCCGCGGTACCGGCGGGGCCGCTCCGCGCCGCTCCGCACCGCTTCGCGCCCGGGAGGCTGAGCATCCCCCGGGGCCCCGCACGGGGGGTGGGGAAGAAAACAGTGACATCCCTCCCCCCAAAAAGAGAAAAGAATCCCCCAGAAGAGACTTTTTCGCTGGGTGGATCTGTCAGAGACCAAAGTGACCTCGAGACAGGCTGCGCGCAGCTGCTGCGCAGGGTGCGGAAAGAGGGAGGGACGGGGGAACCCCGCGAGTGACTCCGCAGGGCGGTGCAGAGGAGGGGAAAGGGAGAACAGAGAAGGGGAGGGGGGGGGGTGTGTGCAGAGAAAGTTGGTAGGAAATAGCCCAGGAAAAGTGGCACTAGCGGAGCCCGCCGGAGCGCGGAGGAAATAAAAGCAGCGGCGGCGGGCAGGAAGTGTGAGGAGGAGGAGGAGAAGGAAGGGGAGAAGAAGAAGGAGGAGGAAGAAGAAGAAACAGCAGTAGCAGCCGCCGCTGCTACCGCGGCAGAAGAGAAAGCAAAAGCCGCGCACGGCTCGGTGCCACCCGCGCCAGCATCCGCGGGGCTGCGCGGAGTTGCGCGCCGTGGCCATGGCCCGGGAGAACGGGGACGGTGGCGGCTCCTGGAAGAAGCAAGCGGAGGACATCAAGAAGATCTTCGAGTTCAAGGAGACGCTGGGGACGTAAGTGACGGGGAGCGGCTGCGGGGGGGTGGTGGTGGGGGGGGGGTGTCTCTTCCCTGCCGTTTGCGCGGGGTGCCCTGCGGGTGGGTGCTTCTCTGTCTGTGTGTCTGTCTGTATGTTCCCGTGTGCACGCATTGGTGCTGCTCCGCGCACTGCTCATCCATCCGAGCAAGAAGCCAGGGTGATCTGGAAACACGGACAACAATATACATATGCATAATGAGGCAGGAGCTGGGCTGACATCCCTCCTCACCTCCCAAAAAAGAGAAAAAAAGAGCAAAAAAAGTGTTTGAAAATATTAACTGGGTGAGGAGATGGGGAAAAGCTTTTTCTTGGTAGTGCAATTGTAAATAAATGCAGTCTGACTTGCACGCTCTCCCCCAAAGCCGATGGCTGCATCTATTCGTGAACAGACAAGCAGAAATAATCGGAGTGGATTGGATGTCTTAATGGTTGTTGGGGTTTATTTCTGTTATTTATAGTGACGGGGCATAAAGATTAGTAAAACGTTAGAGTTGTGGGTTTTTTTTTTTTTGTCGGGAAGCTGAGAATAAACAGGCACAGATGGTGCAAGGGAGCGGGGTGCTGGCTGGTGCTTTTTTGGCTAAATGGAGAGTTTTATTTTTGTTAAAACAAATTTTCCCTTATAGGATATTGTAGAGGTAGAGAGCCAGGAGTGCTGAAGGAAGTAAGCATATAGGCTACTGTACGTATATATGTTGTAATTAAAGTTCAGTTGTATTGGGCGTCCTCCTCGTTGCTGTGTCCCTCCTGCTTTAATTGCAACTTGAAGCACGTCTCAAACCGACGCGTTGTTAATCCCGAGTAGTGCTTTTCATACTCTGCGTGCCACTTCCAAAATACTGTGGAACAAGTTTTGACTGTAATATTTTAGTTTCTTTCTGCTTCCAAGGGAGGGCTCCCTATAAACAGACTATTTCTGGTTCATGGGCTCACTGATTTCCTATGAACAGGCTGTGAGTAAGAATCAGGCTGGTGGTTTAATATGGAGGTGGGTCACGCAACTCTGTTGTGGTGAGCACATAGTGTAACCCTCAGAAAAACACTGACTTAGCAAATCAAATGCACGTCTGCCCAGGTCTTTGGAGAAGAAAAGTGCAGCAGAAGAACTGAGTGTTATAGTGTGTTCTCATCACCTTCATCAAATTTTTGCTGTCAGAATTCCATGGCAGGAGAGATGTCCCTGCTTGTCACCTTAGGCATGCAGTTCCTGTCCTGAGAGGAGTGTTGGGGAGGAAAGTCTTAATGTGAGGAGATTTGTTAGAGCAGCAGGACAGTTTGCTGTGGTTTCTGTTCTTTATCATCTTCCTGGTTGTTGTGTATGAAGCCATCTGCAAGGGTTAATTTGTGCCACGGAAGAGGTCCAGAGTTAATGTTGTGGCCTTGATATGCATCCCACTAAAGTTAATGGGAACAGGTGTGGGTCTCAAGAAAGGTAAAGCTGGCCAGAGTTAATTGTTATGCATATTAGCATGGTTATTACAAATTAAATTCATTAAATATGGTCAGTTAGTGTCTCAAACTATTAACCATTGTCTTAGCCTGACCACTGGGTTTAGTAAGTCCTTAGATCTGAAACAGTGAATTTCTTAATCTTGACTTTGTCAATCTGGAAAGTTTGAGAAAATTAAACTCCCTGGATCACAGACCTGGGCCTGTGTACAGAAAACAGAGCTGTTTTCCAGACATAACCATATTCATAATGAATGTATGTGCATTTATCAGCCTACACATCAGTTGTGCATTCCTTAGTTTCAGGGAGCAGGCTGATAATTAGGAGATTTGAATCTGAGTTTTGGTTCTGTCCTTGGCCACCCACCAGCGTAGCACCTGCAGTTCCTACCAGCTTTGGTGTGACTTACTGGGGTGTGAAACTGCTGAAAGATTTAGGCTATCACTGAGCAAATCATTAAAGTACTTGTTCCATTCCCACTGAAGGCATTGAAGGTCTGTTCACTGACTCGCGTAGCAGATGTACGAAGTGCAGGAGATGGGACATGTCCTGAGTTACTGACAGTAAAGTACTTAAACAGGAGCTAAGCAAAAGTCTAAATACCTTCAAAGCATCTGGATCAAAATGCTTTCCTCTGGCATTATTTAGGAGCAGGGATAAAATCGGCTTTGATCCCTCCTGCACTGTAATGCTGAACCGTGTTGGACAGCCATCGGCTGATCTCACCCTCTAATAGATTTTTCTCTAGCATGGATGGGTTTGGAGTGAAAACCTTAGTGTGTCAGATGAGATGTACTGGATTAGTGTAGTAGCTGTATTTTGCATTTCTTTGCCACCTTCCGTTTCAGGGTGCCAAAGTGCTAAAAGCATTTCTAACAAAATAGCAGCTCTTTTTCATGCAGCAGTTTTAAATGCCTGAGGTAAAATCGGTTAGAAGAAAGAAAAGCATTAAATCAGGGAAAAAAGTGAAAGAGAAACTTTAAAAACATATTCTGTTTCAAGTGCATTGATTTGTGAATGTTAAATCCATGTGTATAACCTATGAATGATTTGTTCTCTGAGAGGAGTCTTTAAACTGAATGAAAACTTTTCAGCAGATTTTTAGCACAGGAGAGTTGAAACCGCTGGAATTATTGAAAAGATCCCAACTCAGTTAATCATGATATCATTTAGGCTTCAAGGAACCTGTAATGAGTACCAGCTCTCTCTTTCAGAGCTGGAATCAATTATTCACAGGTGCCTGTAAATCATGTCCAGCCACACTGATACTGAAATAGGCATCTTGAATTGGATGTCACCTCCGTGTGTAAGAAAACAGCTTTTTCCACTCAAAGTATTGTTTCCTTTGGTGGCTGAAGTCTGTGTTGTTTGCTCTGCTCAACGCTCTTGGGCGATAGTGTTTTCTTAAAGCCTTTATCAGCAACGCAGTGGCTGGCTGAGGTGGTACTTGGACCTGTATTTACTCTGTTCTGCATTTACACAGTTTCTAAGCATGTGCAACCTTAGTTTGTGGCAGCAGTCTCTTAGATACCAATGTGTCAACAAAATATTTTGGTAATATTAATCAAGGAAATGTAATTTAAAAATACTTCACATATTATTATATATAAAATACATATAATGATCCATTCTAGGGCTGCTACAGTTTGGTGGTGCCAGTCTATGCAGGGCTGCAGTAACATAGTGATGAACTATACATGTGTGGGTTCGGAGGGTCTCTCTCCTTGAAATTGAACCTGTTCACTACTGAGTCATCGAAAGTGAAATTACAGATCCTGAAAAAAAAGAATTCACAAAGTAAATCAAGGATAAAATAAATTCACAGCAGTGGGCCAGATCCTGAGCTGATGCAATTTGCAGTCCTACCCAAGTCAAGACAGGTGGGCTTGAGGAAAGAATAGGATTTATCTAACTGTTTATCTTTCTATGTTTCCACAGACTCACCTGTTGTAGCTCTGCAGGCCTGGAGAGGGAGATTTCTGCCCCAGCCTTTGTGAGATGTGAACTTACACGATAAAATTAATATGCTAAGAGTGACCACTGAAATATAGGGTTTTTTCTCCTTGTTTAGATGGTATTTTGTCTAAGGCATTTTAAACTTCAAATTTTGATGTTCCAAGAAGTAATAAGATATACCATGTCATCCACCAGCTAAAGAAGAAAGCCACCAATCGTTTGATCTGCCTAATCAGATCAGCCCACGTTTCTAACGTGTCTGTCATTAGGCCTTGTTGACGTTAGAGTTATGGTGAAGCTAGAATATTTAGAAAGGCTGAAGCTTAGTAACTATGGAAATATTGGTGCTGTCCTCAAAAGTGATGTGGTAGTTTTCTGAAAGCTTAGTCATGATAACAGTGTTGCATGGATATAGTCATAACGTGGTAAGAGCTGGGTGGGACAACAAATACACTACTCCAGTACTTTCCTAAAATACTAAACACAGTGTTTAGTTAGTATTTTATGATAAATACTAAAATACAGTACAGGGAAAACTTACATGTGGTTCTATTCTTCTCAGGAGCTCTACTGTAATATTTGGTTCACCCATGTCCTGTGTCTCCTCCATACTCTTACTCTTTGATGGGTTCCTGGTACTGTTCATGACTCTTCTACACACCCATCTGTGCTTGTTCATGCTGTGAAATGAAGTAACTCCATGAACTGCTCTCATATCTGTTTTCTCTCTCACACACACATTGTCACAAACTCTTATGCGCTGTCTCCTGTGTCCTTGTCCTCTCACATCCTTCCTGGTATCTTCTCCTGCATGCAGTCTCACACTAACACTCAGGCTTTTCATGAGATGACCCACCTCACGCTCTGATCTGTTCTTGGCTGCTCAGACCTTCATGGGGACAAGGCTACTAGAGATGACCTGCCTCATGCCAGGCAGTCAGCCTTGACTTCCACCATCTAAGAAGATGCTGGTGGTAGGACATGTCCTGGTGGAGGTGCTCTATGCATTTGAGTTGCTGTGTAGAGAGGAGGTGCTGGGAGGTACCACAAGGCTCAAGATCTGTTTGTCTCTTGTCAAAGATCTTCCTTTCTCATCGACTGGGTGCCAAAAGCACTTGTGTTGGGTTAAACACAATGAAATATCACTGTTTAGCTGTTTAGCTTGAGGCTTTATGCAAATTACTCAGTTGTTTTTCCCTTCTGATTTTGGAAGTTCTCAAGATGTAAAGAAACATGTTGGTATCTGTGCTTCCTCTGGCTCCGCACCCCCTGTGAAGATTGAAGAGTCTGTCTGATTTTTGTGTTTCTGCTGACACTACCAGCAATTTCTGCCTCTCTTTTACAACATCCCAGTGTGACAGCAGTGGCTCTGTTTGAGTGTTTTATCCTTTCCTCAGTTCAGTGTTTTTCTTTTTTCTTTTTCTTTTAAATTACATCATACACATCATATTGAAAAATATCCTCAGGGGAGAATATGACTTTAACCAAAGGGCTAAAGTTAGGGTACATGATTTCAGGGGGAAGGCTGATGAACCACTGGAGCAAACTATGAAGGTGAGTGGTTCCCGTCTTTTCTAGGATGATTTGCTGGGAGAAATCCTTTTGCCATCTGAAAGCTTTGGGGATTCATGCAGGAGTCCCCACGAACGAGCCTTTTGTTCATGTTTACAGGAGATGTTTCATGGTTGTTTCTGACCTTCAGATCTGTAACTTGGGGAATCTTACCATCAAAACCATGTGGAGTTAGGGATATTCATGCTAGGAGGTGCATGGTACCTACAGCACGCCTCTAGCATCTGTGGGAGGAGGAGGGAAAGCTGAGGTTCGGGTGTTAATGTTTAACTGTGAAACAACTCAGATGTATTATTTTGTGCACTTTATGTAGGGCAAGGAGAAAACTACTGTTAGGGCTCCTTTAAGGTGACACATTGGTTTTAAACTAAGTAATCCTGTTTGCTGTCATGTGGCATAGTTTACTATGCAGTATCTTCTTGGAGGCTTAAAAACAGTGAGTTCCTAGTATCTGCAACATGAATTGTAGTATCTTGTAACATAGATTGTTGGTCTTCCTTGAACAGTTACAGAAAATAACAGGTTTGAGTGTTCAGCTGAAATTGAAATGGGAAGGAAAGAAAAGCAAGATGGCCAATGGATTTAAAGGCTGATGGAGAGGACTGGGAAAAAATCTGCAGCCGTTGGTGAGGAGGGATTTTTGGCAGCTCTCAAGTGTGGTTTATGTGTGTTTTGGACAGTGCTCATTTGAGGCAACAGTGTAACATAAAGGTCAATTTTCTTTAAATGTCTGAAAATAAGATTGCAAAATACTCAACAATCAAAGGCTTTCAGGTAAACACATCATTTTGGAGACACCCAGTTTGCTGTGTTGTCAGATCACATAAGTGCTCACGCTTCCTTCATGAGCCTTATTTTCTACTCATTTTGATGCCTTACCTCTTTTTGCCCTGCTTTATCTCTTTTTCCTATGGCTGTTCTCTTTCAAGTACATCTTTGTAGTGTCTGAGTTCCCTGCTGCTGGAGGATACCTCGTTACCTGCATGCCTGTGCAACCAAAAAGTGTGCTTGACCGTCAGGGTGACAGATTTTTGGATACGGTTGGAATAGGAAATTTGGGCTTTTTTCCCACCTATTTTTTTGCACAGGGCTGAAAAAAATGTGATCCTTGCCTAGGCCAAAACTCAGTGTGTTACTGCTCAGGACCTCAGTATAACCAGTACCGAGTTTGCAACTGCTCTTTGTGTGAGCTGAGGGCAAAGCATGAATAAAAGTACTGGTGTTTTTTGCCAGTTGCAGAGGTAGGTGATACCCTGAAGCTTGCAACAAGGCAAACACAGAAGATCTGAAGACCTGGTGGAGAGGTAGTAGATGGAGTTAAACCCAACTCTTTGGAGTCCTATAGTAATCCTTTAACCAAAAGTCTATTCTTCTCATCACAGCCACAACACAGTGGGTGTGACAGCCTTCTTCACCGCCGCTCCCGCCATCTGGAACAGCCTGTCTGCTTCCTTCACCCTCCATCTGCTGTCACACAGGAGCTGAAATATCTCTTTCTGTATTTTTTCCTTCGTTTTTGTCTCTTTTTCTCTCTACCTTGGTGATAGACCTCAACTATTTCTGTTGCTGTCCACACAGAATTCTCCTGACTATGTGCAGAATAGTAGTTGGAGTTATTTAATCCGTTCAAGCATCCAAGGATGCAATTAATATTGAACAAAGTTGTATTGTTTTGGTTCACTTGACAACAGCAAACATTTATAATAGGGTTCTGAATTTATTGCCAGTAACGGTATTCGCTTAACCTGTGAGTCACAGTTTATATTCATGATTACTTAATAGGACCTAATTTTCTAGTCATTTTAGATAGCATGAAAACAAGTTGGAATTAAGTGGGTACTGTTAGTAAACAGGTAATGAGTAAAAGGAGGGATAAAAAGTTCCTTGGAGCAGCGATCTATCACTTTCATTGGAATTCAAACCACCTTGCTTGTCAGCGCTTTTCTGTGAATAATAACTAACAACAATAACAATAATTTGCAAACGTATGTGTGCAATTGGGCTGCTCCTGAATGACAAATAGCTTAGGAACGAGGGTATTTTTGTTTTCTGGAAATCAAACTGTTCCTTAAAACCTTTCTATCACGTCTTAACACTGATGTTTTTTTGTTGTCTGACTTGGCGGTTCCTCTAATTTGCCTCTGAATGTTGTGTCAATCATATTTTAAAAAGAATACTATAAATACCAGTTTGTTAATAAACTTTCCAAGGCCTTTTGCTGATGTTTTCCTGTTGAAATCTGTATATTGAATTTTATGCCAGAATTACACACCAGACAGATTGTATGAGGTTCAATTAAAATAATGCTCTGTAGCAGATATTTTTTTTGGCTAAGTTAAAAGCCTTTTTTAGGGGTTTTCTTATTTTCTTAACACTGGATATGGTAAGAGAAAGCTACTTGGAAGCTCTGTTTTGGATCTGATCTGTGTGTAGAACAGCCGAGCACAGGGCTGGAGATCATCTGTAACAATAGATCTTGCTTGCTCTCTTCCTGGGCAATGTCAAATGTCACATTTAAAATATCAACATTTTTGGACAAGTGGGCTACACAGCCATGAAGATAGTTCTTAAAATACCTTTTTCAAGAGTTGCAGAGGGAAGAAGTGTGTGAGAGAAAACAAGCTGGCTTCCATCTACTGAGGATTGATGTTGATTTTCTTATATTCCCAACTGGAGATAAACTAAACAGTTTCAGTCTTCTTACAGTTTCCAGGAGGAGTGAAAGTTTTTAATAATGCAAATTAACACAATCATTTACCATCTGCTGCAATAAGGTGCAGCACTATGTATGGCATGTCTCTCCTAGACCCTTTGCCTTTGAACTTCTGCTCACTAAGGATTCTTGTGTTCTTCTTGTTGTCCTGCTCTTACCCATCTCCCTAATTTATGCTGAGTATTTGAAGGTATGTTTTTATAAGCCTGAGTGCCCAAAATTTGGGCACACAAGGTTTGGGATTTAGATCTGATGCTCTATTGTGAGAGTATAAAGGACATAGAAGTTTCATCTGCGGCAGACAGGAATAAAGCAAGGTCAGGAGCCATGGGAAGTCTAAGGTCCAGGAGCTTTTAACCTCTGTGCTTGTTTTGGTGAGGGTTGGTGTGGCAGTTCGGAGGGTAAGGAGAGTAGTAGCATCCTCATTCATCAGCCGTGGGTTGTGAAGGTTTGCAGGTCTTCCTAGGAGCTCCAAAAGAAAGGTTCCTCAGATGTCACAAGTATCTCCCTTAGGACAAATATATTTTGTGCTGCAGAGTCATTCTGTGACATAGATGTGTTCTACCTGGGCAGTGTGTTTAAAACCTGCCTGCTGACCTGATGGCAATTGCAATTGAGAAATGTGGCCACCCTCTTTCCACCAGCTACGTTGCTTGTCACAGAAATGGATGGACTTTTGAGGGTAGTACAAAATAAAACAGCATAGCGTCTCATGCTTAAATGTAGACTTGCGAAGGCTGAAAAGCTGGTGTGTATTTGAGGGTTGGACACTAGCAAATGAAATGTGAAGGGTCTAAAATACTTGGGCCTTTTATGACTGTGCCTTTTATTGGCCTCAAATGAGATTAGGTGCTGTTGAGCTAGGAGTATTACAGACACCAAAGACTGTTTGCATCCAGAAGGACTTATACTCTAAATAAATGAGGCAAAAACGCTAACAGTTTTGTTAAAGACAAGAAAGTGTGTCACTTGTAAACCCAGAGCTGAGCCTGAATCTTAACTCCAGTGTTATGCAGTGGATTGTCCTGCTTCTTTTAATAATAGGCACTGTGTCAGCACCGCTGTCTTCAAAAAGTACATATTTATATGTGATTCACCTATGGTCATCATATATAATTAGTTTTCACTACTTAAGGTTTGACAATGCAAAGTGCTGTCTGTATGCTGTTGGGAACAGCATGAGTGCTTTATTAATGTGTTGTTTCTTGGGTGCTTGGAATAATTGCGGTCTTTCCAGAGCTGAAAAGAGTTGGAGCAGACGAAGTGGTTCTTGGAGCGATGTGGGATTTCTCCCAGTGGGATCCCGTCCTCTCAGCCTGGCTTAAATAATTCAAGGGATCTGTTTTCAACCAGGCTTCAGCTTTCCAACCAAACTCATTTGCTGTGACCCCGTCACCCCCCCTGTAATGGGCAAGGGCTGACATGAGGGAAACTGTTAGATGAAAAACAGTGGAAAAACTGAAATGACATAGAAAAACAAAAACAACATGGGAAGTTGCTGGGGGAGGGAGGAAGAAGAGCACTTAGAGGATTTGCAGCCATGTGGAAGACTCCTCTGGGAAAGGCACAGGTTGCTAATCAAATTCATCTGTAGCTGAGAGAGACTGGAGCATCCCTGGGTAATCCTTCACTGTTAGGTTGAGTTGGCTTGGAGATTTTCTTTCACTTCTCCTGCCTCTCAGCATAAGTAAATCACTGCAATGTCCCCAGCCATGAAGCCTGCAGCATTTGGGAGATTTCAGGCACAGCAGAGTGCTTGGTACGCACAGAAGATCCTGTGAACTAAACTTGTTTCATGCTCCCTACCCTGTTTTCCTGCAGAATGCCTGAACAGGTCTTTTACTTCAGGACACTTTGTAGCAGTGGCCTGAGGTAGCTGAAAGACTATCTAAAGCTCTGGGATCCTCATCCCATCCCATCATTGCCAGCCTCATGCCTCTGCAACAATGGGATTTCTTGCCATAGGGATGTAATTTATTTGTACAAGAGACACAATATTTTTGAAGGGAAGATCTGACACTGTTGAGTTTCTCCATGCTGTTGCTGCTCATTATAAAAACATCACCTCCTTCTCTTAGTCCAGGCCATGGTATTTGAGATACCTTCTCTAGCATAATTACATAGCAACCTGAATATTGCAAAGCAAACAAGCTCTCCTTCCCAACAGCAAATGCTCCCAGACATTAAAAACGCCCACGAAGTAGCACAAAAAGCCCTACTAGATGACTGCTGCACTTGTGTGCCTTTCTTTAAGAAGAGAAGAAGGAGTCAAACAGCATGTGGCTTGTTAGCCAAGTTGCTTGATGAACCATAAGAAGGTGCTTAGATAAAAACATTTAAGGAGCAGAATAATGGTGTGACTTCTGTTGGCTGAATGACCCAGGCACTGGGGTACAAGAGGAATAACTTAGAAAAAAGAGGAATAACTCATATCATGGATTTAGCTTATGCATTTTAGGAAGCAGGAGGCTCCCCCAACATCTAGTTCGGGGGGAATATGCTAAGAAATAAGCTGAAAAAAAACAGGGTTCTCAAAAGCACATAGACACAGGACTTACAGGTACTGCAGCCTGTAGGGAAGCTTCTGCTTTTGGGTACGGTGAAGTGTATCTGCGGTAATTTTACTGACTAAATTTCCTGTCTGTAGCCATGTAATTCTTGTTATGTATATAAACCCTGTGCTCTTGAGAGAACCTGAAAAAGAATGTTACAGAGCTTAGTAGGCAACTGCATTGAATGAGTTTCTCTGATGAATCTTATATTTTTCATGGAAAGAAAGTGATTCTAGGATGGCTGAGTTACAGCTGAGGTGGTTTGTGTCCAGAAAGCAAACATGTGCCCTTCTGGCACTCCTCAGAGAACATAGCACTGGCTTAGAGCATGTTCATTCTGCAGTTGAATGGACCTGCACTGAGGAGTGCAAGCCAAGAAGGAGGTCTGGGGCAAAGCAGAGCAATGGGATTCAGCTACAGGTAAATGCCAAGAAAGACCCATCTAAATGGGGTGCTTTAAGCTTAATTTATTCTAGAGAGTGAGGTTCCTCTGCTTGTTCATGAGATACACAGCTGCAAGAATTCATAGGCACACATCTGTGTTTCTACTCTTGTTCACCAGTCAGTTGCTTTCAGTGCTAGAAGGGGAGTAGTGGCTTTCCTCCAGCCTGTCATCTCTAACAGGGATGACTTTGGTGGTGCTCCACAGCTGGTGAAATAGGCAGTGTTTGACCTTGCTGAGTTTGTGACTAGAGACCATGGGAAGCTCTCAGAGGCAGTATTGGCTCTGTGATGTCCCTCTAGCTCCATTTTTGAGACGCTTCTGGTAGATCCATTCAAATATCAGAAAGAAAAGGCTCACTTTGCCTAGTATTTACACAGGAACTGTTCAATTAGCTAATGGGGGTGAGCCTCGTCAAATAAGAAGTAAGAACTTGATGGTCCTTTCTTTTCCTCTTCTCCACATTCATGTTACATCTGCTACATGGAATCACTGCTTTCCATCTCCTGTCTAAATATGCACAAACCCATCAGTTTGCCCAGTGCCGTAGTCACATCCTGTGGGTGTGCACATCCGGGAAGCACAGCTGGAAGACAGCAAAAGTGTATTCCTTTGGGTCAGTTAAGGTCTTTATTTGTTTAGATAAAGCATCCTTCAAGTAGGAAAATCAAGGTGTTGTGGAGCAGATGGAATCTGTTAGAACTTTTTGGGTGCAGACATGACCACAGCAAGTGCAGGGTGAATTACCTAACATTGTGCATGGTGTTAGGAGGTCTGTCTCGGATAGCCTGTGAGGTATTTCCCCTCTGTTGATTGCATAGCTGAAGTATCTTCACTGACCACATTTAATTCTGGTCTGCAGCACTGTGTTCAGGGTGATGGCAACTGCTTGTTGCCCTCTGCTCCTGTACTGTTATGGTTTGTGAAGTTGTGTCTATTAAAACCCCACCTTGCTAACATCATTGTGGTGGTGGTACATAAGCTTCCATAATCAATTCTGTAATCAGCACCCCTTGAGACATGACAGTGGTTTTGGTGTTCTGGTATTTTAATGCTAAAGCAAAATATGGAAGATAGGGAGATTGGTAGCAAAAATACTTAAAAGTTTTGCTTTCAGAGGGTGCCTGTAAAATGTCTTCTTAGAGGTCTCCTTTTATGTTGGCTTTGCACTCTGAACAGAACTTCTAGAAGTCAGGGTAGCGCACAAGAGCACACCAGGCCTATTTCTCTTCTGATTTTCTCTCAAGTCATTTGTAGCTGTTGAAAGTGACTGTAAAATTCTGCCTTTGATGTGCATAGTTTGGAGGTTTTCCTTTGGGAGTAAAGAAGAGTCTGTGCTACTCAGCAGCAAGCTGGAATAGCAGCATTTTATGCTCCTTATGCTCAGGTTTCAAACATCAATATAAAGTTACAAGGCTGTGAAGGAACAGGTTGCAAGTCCAGGACAGAAGAGGAAGGGGCTAAGCATGTCCCAGGGGGTGGTTTGCATCTTCTACCAACTCAGTTGTTTGCAGGGATGTGCTGTGAATTTATTTAATAGAATGATACAGGTTAAAAATAGCCCTCCAAAAAGGAGGTGGGGGAAGGGGAGGATTGTAAAGTACAAGAAGTTTTATTTTCATTCCACAGATGCTATAAATCAGCAGGGAAGTCGGTTGCATTTTTTCTTTTACCATCTTGTGTTGTTAAAAAGTCATCAGCCACTGAACTGAAATGGTTTTGCAAGAGCCACTTCACCAGGAACAATTTCTGACTGAGAACAATAAGAAACTGGTGGATGCCAGGTTGAATTCGTGTGTCAGCAGTTGCTGAATTCAACTTAAGAGCTGTAAATGGAACCAATCATCATTTCTTAATGAGATATATGAGAACAAAGAATCACAATGCTTGAATAATCTGTCACATCTCTATCAATGCTGCTTAAGCAATTACTCCGTTTGTTCAATGGTTTGACAAGGTAACATGACAAAATCGATTTACAAAGCAGATTAAATGTAAATATGCGGTGCTTTTTTCCCCACAAATGTCATGCTTAAAGCCTTATGTTTTTCATCCTTACAATCCCTACCCAGTCATCTGTTTTCAGTGGTACTGCTTGGATGAAGTCCTACATGGCCCGCAATGACATTATTCACCAGATCATTTGTCATTTATCCATCTCTGGTCTAATGAAACTGTCGTCTGGACCTTGGTAAAAATGAATGAATGATGCGTTGCTCTAATATACAGAGTATTTTTCAGTGCTAAGGCTGTGTTTTTCCAGGGTCCTTAAAGCCTGGCCCCCAGTCCTTATTAACACTTAATGTAAATATTCCTGAATATTTTATTCCTTTGGCAGCAAATGTAGGAGAAACTTGGTATGAGTTCCCCAGCAGCTAAATAACAAGCATTGTACAGGGAGGTGATAAAGTCTTCTACTTTAATACTAGACATTTCATCATGTTGCAGTGGACTGTGACTGGGATGGTCCCATCCCTGTTTGTGGTGACGGGTATCTGAAGTAAACTACTGATAACAAGATACAGGGACCATCAGAGTGGACACCAAATGCCATCTTCAGCAACATGCATTCACTGGTCCAACCCTTTTCTTCCATAAATGAGTTCCAGTACTTCAAATGTGCTCAAGTAGTGTGGTGTAATGAAGTTGTGGCACAGAAGAGATTGTCTTTTTTTCCCTCTATGAAGTGTTAGCACCTCTCATCTCCATGGGGAACTCAAGGATGCAAGATTTTTGTTCCCTGTACAAATAACTCTGGGATTCCCTCAGTCCATTTGTGTTTATATATTCTACCAGATGCCATTGATGTACCTGGCTGCTTATCTCATTATGCCTTTAACATGTTATGTTACCAGGTTCTCAGCAGAGGTGTCATAAATAGCTTTTAGGGAATTGTGAGCACTATTCTTTTTATTTCAGACAAGGTGACAGGGCTTCCAGCAGCCTTTTAAATATATGTCATGGAAGAGAATAGTGTTTCTTAACTTATCATTGCCATATGACTCCCATTACTATAATTTCTGAGCAAATCATAGTCCTTGCAAAATCTGTGATACTGAAAACTCATATGCTTATATTTTTGCTACATTTATGCATGACATATGGACTTCCAATATCTGGTTACTCAGTTTCTGCTCAACATTTATATTTTCTGGTGACTGTTGAAGAATCTGAATACATACTCTCTTTCCTTATCTATTATTGGTGTTGCTGCAGTCTGTATCTTGTGGTTTATTGGCTAACTGTCAAGTACTCATGGCTTCATTAAGAAACAGATGTACAGGTCTACACTTTGTTTTTGTAGCTGCACTTTTGACAT
The DNA here is from genome assembly GCA_039877255.1 of Loriculus beryllinus. Taxonomy (NCBI): domain Eukaryota; kingdom Metazoa; phylum Chordata; class Aves; order Psittaciformes; family Psittacidae; genus Loriculus; species Loriculus beryllinus. The sequence continues at coordinate 20,698 of JBCJKH010058514.1, forward strand.
ACTGTAAACGTCTTTAATTGATTTTGTTCAGGATAATACCATCTGCTGGCATCTGTTTCTGCTGTGGCTCATGCTGAATACTTGTGTGTATTGTGGTCTGTCAGGACAAATTACAGTTTCAGCAAGGTATTATGTCGATTTATTTTTTTCTGAATTAAATGAGAGCAGAGTTTGAACATTGGATGACCTTATATCTACATAATTTAATACCTAGATTAATGCAGTTTATTCCAAAAGGCGTGTTTCAGGTGAGAATAAGGCCCTGGGTCCATGTTGGTTTCTCTTAATTTATTGTTGGTGTGTCTCCAAGCATATCAGAGGTCCCAGATTGGGAGAAAAGCAGCCTTTGGGTTTATATTTGGCTGCCCTTGATCATGGAGGGATGAGGAATAAATTTAGATCTGCCTGAAGCTCTGACATGCTCTATCTAACGAGCAGTCAAGATAAGTCATCTTAAGAATCATTTACTGTATCTGTAAGGTTGATGGACTTCTTGACAGCTTTTACCATAGCCAAGTGTGTTCTGATATGAAGCTTTTGGTGGCAAAAGTAGTACTGGACAGGCACTGGATGAGATGTCTGCCAGGATGCAACTAGGAAAATATGTGCTGTCTCCTGACAGTCCAGAACAAAATCCTCCTTTTGGTGTAGCCTATTGTTATGTTGGATTAAGTTCCTCATCCTCGGCTCTGCCCTTTTTATTAGATGGCATCAGCATTCATGGTAGATTTTATTGCAGTTGCAGTGTCTATGTCTGAACTGTGAAACTCAATAGAAATTCCATTTCCTGGCACTCTCTGTCTCTCATCTCTGGTCATGACAAGTGCAGGCAAGTGTCAAAGAGTATCTAGGTTGCGATTTATTTGTAGTGGCCTAACTGCTCCCAATAAAAATAGTGAGAGTTAGCCATTGATGTCAATGAGACAGCATTAAACCAATTTTGAGATGCTTATGAAGCCTTTACCTCTCTCCGTAGCAAACATATGCAGCAGTGACAGGGAGAAGTGGGATCACGCAGGAAATGGGACTCCTTCAAATACCACTGAAGACAGGGAGACGGGCGTGCTTAGTTTTTTTAATAGAAGTGGGTCACCAGTCTGAAATACCTGATGTCCCAGAGGACCAACTGTTTTCCTTGAACCAACATGGTCTTTGTGGTACTTCATAGGGGCGGGATTCAGTGGAAAACTTAAATACAGAGAGCCTTGCTGGCTGTACATGTGTATTAGAGCTCACATGAAGGTAATTGCAAATAGCACATGTTCCTCTTTTACTTTGCCAAGCAGTTTCTTTATCCCAGTGTCCCTGCAGTTGCTGTTCTCCCACTGTTGATATCCCCAATATTGTTACCCCCATATTGGTACCTGCTCAGGAACTGGACTTTGTGAAGTCATGAGCTTTGGAGATGACATGGATTAGTGTTAGAGACATTTATTGAATGGAAGAGCACTAGGTAACAATTTGAGCGACCCAGGTTTTGGTTCTGACTGTGCCGCTGGCCTTTTTTAGGACCTTGGAAAAGCTGCAACACATTGCAAGCTTGTTTTCCCCATCTGTCAGTCACTGACCTACTTTGTAACTCACTTTGAGATCTAACTGATAAAAGCTTGCTATGCAAGGTGTTCAAAATGTACTGTATAAGGTGTGTTTTTGGCATGGTAATATGGTAAGAACCTCCCCTGATGGATGTAAGTATGTTGGAACTTGGCTGCAAAACTCGTGTTTTGGAGACAATGCTTTTTGTGGGACATGCTTCTACCAGAACCTGCTCCCTTTCCTAGAAATACCACTGACCCCAAAAAGATGTGGACAGTCCAATCTCAGAAACACTAGAAATAGGATAGGAAAGTAAACCCTCCTGAAATGCTTTTTGTTTTCTGAAACTGCTGTATCTTTCGGTGTGCTGGGAATACCAGCAGGGCAGAAAGACCAGCTATGAGTTCTCAACTCCAGCCAGCTGATGGGTTCTCCAGTATTGGTTCACCAGTGGATGGACATTAGGGAGACAACTGGAAGGAATGTTAAAGCTGTGAGGAAGTTTTCCCCTCCTGTGCTATCTAGGTTATAAGTGGAACTCAGAAAATAACAGTGGGTTTAGCATCACGCTGCCAATGGAGTGGGATTTGCAGAGCAGTGGATAAGGATTTGTACTTCCCTGAAGAGCCCTGCTGTGATAAGACAATATGGTCTTGCCTGAAAGATACATCTGTAGTGTTAGTGATGTGCTAGTTATCTGGTAATTGTATTTGTTTAACGTCTAACAATGTTTGTGCCTCTTAAAAATCAGTTACTGAAATGAGTGTGGTGAGTAGCTACGCTGACCCTGAAGCAATGAGCTTTTTGAAACACCTTCAAAACGTCATGAAAGCACTTGGAAGAATGTCTTCATTTCCATGTCTACATGGGCAAAAAAGTGAGATGCAACAGGAATAGAATTGTGTTTCCACTCATCGTAGTGTTACTGTTTTAAGAAGGCTTTTTTGTAGGCAGAATGCATTCACATTATTCCTCTGATTCTAGAAAAAAAGTAAAGCTAGTGCATAAATTGAAAAGTGGGCTTTCATTTAAGCTGCATGTTTTAGATCTGCTTGTGAAGGCTGCTGCTCTAGAGCATTTGGCATTCATCAGAAAAAAATCTCCAAGTCTAAACAGTTTTATTATGCAAAGTTATATGGTTGGAAGGTAAAACACTTTGGTTTATTCCACTTTGAAGAACAGTGCCAGCTGATGGATGTCTTGTCAAATTCCTCATAAGCTTGCAGGGAAGGTGAAGAGCTGTAGATCTCACTCTTCAACCTGTGGCTGCTATAAGCAAGGAGTCCAGCAGGAACAGGATGGTTGGCCATGCTGTGGGTAGGAGAGCATCCATGCTCAAGAAACCATGTGGGTATTCTCAAATGATGTGTTGCACAAAGTGATAGTTAGCAAATCATTGACATCCTCATGAGTTAGGGTCCCAGTATTTGGATCTTTCCATTCAGGTTTTATTAGCAGAGCTTTATACTACTTACAAGACACTTCCACTGCTCCACATTAGTGAAGTGTACAAAGACTGTGCTTTTACATGAGTGTAGAGATTTTCCTGAAGTCAATTTTCCTTAGTGATTTAGGGAAAATAATTTTCTTGGTGGATATGGACTGCTGGAAGGTGACCAGGAACAGGCCTCCTCAATTTCTTGTGTATTTCTGTGCATTTACACATAATGCAAGGGATCGGGTTTGTAATCCCACCCAATTCATCACAGCAGCCATAAGAGCCCATGGTTTTGGGTGGGAGACCTCTCTACTACTGCAGCTGGGATAGGAGCTGTGGATCAGACCTCAGCCCTGGCAGGACATTAATGCCAACTGGAATCACCACCAGTATGCCCCAGTGGGGCAGCCCAAACCACGGGAATGGTGTTGTAGAAGCAGCCACATCTGATGGGGATGCCTGGCCCTTGGTGTGCTGCACCCACCCAGCTCTGAGCTACAGTGAACGTGAATCAGAGCCCTTTTAAGCCATTTTGTAAAACATCACCACGCAAGTATCTTGGCAGGGTGAGAGGGAAAAAACTATTTAGCTTAGCACTCTGTTGATGCACCATAAATATTTTCTGGATTCCATAAAAGCTGCAATAAGGAAACACCAGCTTTCATGAAATGCCCTTTAAAATGCAGTAAGAAAACTCAGTATATTAATAGGTTCCTATTTAATCAAGCAATTCTTTAAAATTAAAATAAACTCTGAATGCTCCTCCACCACAGGCAAAGGAAATGTGTTGGTTTGTATTTTTGGATAGCTCTAGCTTTTCTGGGAAGAAGACTGTAGCAGAACGAATCACCCAAGACAATAAATTTGGCCTTGAATAAAAACAATTTCTTGCATGTAATTTGGGTTTATTCTCCTCTAAGGCTGTGCTTTGGGTGGGCTGTATAAAACTCAGTGGTCTTTCAAAACCTTGAGGAAATACAAGAAAGGGCGTGTTACCTCTTCACTTTATGGATTGCTGCATCTGCAGAGATGATGAAAAGTACTGCTTTTTCAGGCAAATTCCCAGGAATTACTGTTGTTCTAAGGGCAGTAAAAATGCTGGGTGGGATTTACTGCCCCTAAAGGTCTGGGTGCATTTACCTAGCATTCGGTGTCATTTGGGATGTTCCAGGGCATGTGAAACAGCCACATGAAGGCAGCAAGGGTGACACTGGGTGTGCTGGAGACAGGCATCCTGTGGAAGCTCAAAGCTGGAACAGCAGAAAAGGTCCTAAACGGAATTAAATGGCACGTAGGGATTGTATACATATAGGTAGCTCTACAGCATCACTGGACACTGACGGTTGGGTCCTGAGGCAAGTGGAAAAGCAGAGTCCTGCATGACCAAGGTGTCTGGTGGAGACACCTCCTCATCTGAAACCAGTCCAGGATTGACATAGACCAAGAGTGGTTGCTCAAGGCCTTGTTGGACAGGGCTTTGAGCAACCCAGTTTAGTAAGAGATGTCTCTTCCCATGGCAGAGGGTTGGAACTGGATGATTCAAAGTCCTTTTCAACCCAAACCATTCTGTGATTCTAAGAGGCATTGCATGAGGGTGGGGGAGTTGATCTACTGGTTTGAGAAGGACTGAGTTGGGGGAATGCTTTTTGTAATATAAATACTGCCATAAGGGTTTGTTCCTGCTGGTTCATGGTCTTACATGAGAGTAAACATTTAATAGTTCCGGTGCTCAGTAGCAGTTGATTATTTGATCTGAAATTAGACCAAAGGTACCTCAGACTGGGCCATGTTGGTCACCAGCCAGAAAAGGTAGGCATGTGATTTGTCTGTATTCACCTGTGAGAAAACTGGTTGTATTTCATGTTTCTGTCTTGCAGCACGTTGCAGGGACTATTGCTAGGCAGTTAAATTCATGGCAGTTTAGCTTGTGTAGGATTGGTCCCAGGGATTGGATGGGTGTAACAGCGTCTTCTTTGTCAGATTCAGCCCTTTTACTGCATGTAAAATCTTCCATTAAATAACACCGGCAAAAGTAAAAATTATTTTGGTTGGGTCTGTTTTTATTCTCTGCGTTTTTCTTTGGTTCATTTGCCAGATTTCCAATTATCTCTGGAAACTTAAGACAACCTTTTTCAGTCCTCCGAGGGTGGTGGTAGCACTGTTCTCCCTCCCTGGATTTGGCACAAATAAAACATTCTTTTAATGTTGGTCATTTGCAAATAAGCTCTTGCAAAGAAAAGCAAAACCACACTCATCCCCCCTTGTACCACTTGGGCTGTTTTCCTGAAAAACCTCTGTTGTGAGAGTCTCACATTGGGTTTGTATCCCAATGGGAAACCTGTGTGATCTCCTGTTTCTGCTCTGCAAAAGCAGCATCCATCATAATTAAACATTAACTCTACCTTTGCTTGAAAACATCATCATTACTCTTTGCAGCTGTGAGGTACATTTTTTGTGTGCACACTGATTATAAGCTTTTAAAGCACATGCATAATCTTTATCTCAGTCGGCATTTACACTGAAAGGTGATTTGGATCCTGCCATTTCACGTCAGTGCAGCCAGTCTGCTTGGAATGACTTCTGGGTCATTATGCAGAAAACCAGGAATTTTTTTGCTCCTGGATTAGTGGGTGGCAGAAGAGCCTGTTTGCTGCCTCCACATGGTAGAATAGGCAAGAGTTTACAAATGGCTTCAGTGGGGTGTTTCCTTAGGGAAACATGGGTTGTTGGCAGAGGCACAGGAAGGTGGGAAATGGAAACTCCAGCTCTGTAGTGGGGCTTCCTTCAGCCCCATTTTCTCTGAACCATCCTCCAGCTGGCCAAATCTCCATCCCTCTGCAGTGAGGGGATGGACAAATGCAGGAGCGATGGCTGGTTTTGGTCACTTGGTGTTCTGTTGTAGTTGAAATTGTTACTCTTGTCCCTCTCTCGCATGAAGCCTTTCTGTGCTGATACTGTGCTGCCTGCGGTTTGTGGAGGATTTGGGGCAGAGGGATGAGAATATACAAGACTTCGAAGGACAATGCCCTAAACCTCCAACTTGAGCCATATAAAATTAGAGGGGAGTGGAAGAGTAGGGGAAATACGAGTCGTAGCTGGATGTGCTGAGTTTAAACTGCTTCTTAGGAAAACCACTGTGCAAAATGGTTTTGTGGCCTGAAAAAAGAAAAGGGAAAAACGGAAAAATAAAAAGAACAAAAAGAAGGAAAAAAAGATAGCAAAAATAGAAACGAAAGGAAAAAAAAAATAAAAGGAAAAAGGGAGAAAAAAAGAAGAAAAAAGAAATGGAAAGGAAAAAAAAAAAAACAAACCAAGACAAGAAACAAAACATCAAAAAGGAGAAGTTTGATCATTCTTGGATTACAGAAAAGTGAGAAGCACTGATCAGTATCCTCATTTCCAGGGCTGTGCGAGCTCTGACCATGTCATTAGGTGGTTTCCAGCGCGGGGCTGGCCAGTGTCTAGCTGGAGGGAGCACAGCTGGCAGCTCTCCTGTCTGTCTGTGTAGATGCACCACACTCCTTGCTTTGCAGCACAGCCTGCTCTGTAAGCAAGAAAACAAAGCCATTCTGAAAGATTAGAGGAGAAGCTCTCCCAAACCACCATTTGAACCTTATATCAGAGGTTGTGATCATGGATCTGTGGCTTAGCCTCCCCCAAAGTGCTTCTGTGGGGAGGTTTAATTCCCATAGCGTGGGGCTGGGAATGGGAACAACTCAGACACGTGCATCTTTTTAAGCAGTAGTAGCTGAAACAAAGAAATTAAGTTATTTTCCAGATTCAACAGTAACAGCTGAGTACATTCCATACCTTCTGCTCCCCTAAGTAGGAAAATTTCCTTTAAGTCTGGGAAACTCTCTCAGTGCAAGTGTCATTCTGCGTACCATGGGGAATTTGCAGCGATTTAAGTCCAAAGCAGAGGCTGTTGGTGGAGTGAGGCTGTTGAAGGCTTCTACAGCATTTAACAAGGCAGACGTGAAGAAACGGACTGGTTTTACAGACATGATGGTATTAAAGGCTGCAAAATCCACCCTGCTCCTGGCTCTCGTAAAATTAGTGAGCGACATGGGAAGAAGATGGGATGTGTGTGTATCTCCTGCATGGCAGTCTGTAGAAAAACACCAGCTGAGTAATTTCCACCATCAATCAGTGCTTGTTTCTTGCCATATTCTGTATTTCTTTCCTGCACAGCTGCGCTGAGCTGTTGTGGGTTGGGGGCCAGCACTCTGCAGTGATTTGCTGTGCATCTCCCCTTGAACCAGGAGGCAGCCCTCCGGAGGGTGGTTGCTCTGCAGCATGAGAGCCAGAAACGTGCTGTTTTTCTGAGGGTTTGATGTTTAACCTGACCAGCAACAGCAGGGATTGAATTATCTTCTCAAGGAGAAGGCAGTTTCGTGCTCCAGCTGTGGTGCAGAGAGCAGGTGTGACTGCCCGACCTCGAGACAACTTAGCTGCGGTGCCTGTGCTGAGAAGTCAGATCTGGTTCATCTGGATCTGGTTGTAGGCTCAGTTTAATTAATCTTTTCTTCAAAGGAGGTTAAATTGATTGTTTTGTGGGAAAAATACAATTCCCTGCTGCTTTTTTGTTTCCGTTAGCTAGCTGGCAAAAAGAAAAAAAAAGAAAAATTAGGTGGATTCAGATGGTTTTCACTTTTAGATCTTTATTAAAAATCCTCCAGTCTATCAGGTATCAATTAAGAAGCTGTAGTATAGACTGTCCCCTCATTTTGATGATCCTAGCATGACATGTCCTGCATAAGGAGAAGCTATAATAGAAATTAAAGTTTGCTTTACAGCCCAGTAAATGAAGAGAGATGACTACGGCTCAGAACAGCTCCATCCCTGGAAGACCCTAAACAGACTAAATAAAATGAGTTAAAGGACTGCTATATCCATCTGGGATGTGTGCGCACGCACTCGGCTGTGCCAAGAATATCCTCTGCCTCTGGGATGTGATGGATTTACTACACTTGTCTGGAGCTGGAGTTTCACATGGATGAAACTATAAATTTTTATTCTTTTATTCAATGTTTGCAGATGAACTTCTGTGATTTTGGATATCCCAAAGTCTTGTGCAAATCACCAGCTCTGTCTTCTTGCACTTAGACAAAATTTCCAGAGAGAAAAAAGGATCTCTCTGGGGAAACTCAGGGGGAAAACAACCTAAAATCGGAGTGGGGATCCGTGAATTTTGGCCAGGTGGACGTTTTTGTTAAGTTTTGATCTTTAAATATAAAAAATCTTTTTATATTTAAACCTTTTTCAGTGCTGCAGAATGAGAATGTTGTTTTGAAAAGGGACAATTTTGTGGATTATTCTTTCGAACAATTAACTGATCTTTTCCCCCAAACTGAAACTAATTCTCATGGCCTTCAAACTCGATGGTCTAAGGAATCCAATATTCATTATTTTTTTACCCTTTAAGTGGTTTGTATTTGGTTTTTTCCATCTGAGAGCTGAGGATAAAGAATATTCCTCTTTTCAAAACTCTTCTGAATTACACTTTAAAATTATCCTGGGCAAGTGCTGTGTGCAGTTGTTCACTGCAAGGAGGGATTCTGCAGGAGAGCTGCTTGCTATGGACATTTGGTTGCGATTTGTGTTAAGTTTCCATTTCTAGGTAACTTGCAAAGGGCTGATAGATGATCAGCAGATCTTTTGAATAATAAATAAAATAGCCAGGTGGACGTTATGTCAACATTGTGCTAGCAGCAGCCAGCTACAGCCGCCTGTAATCCCTCTTAGAGATGCTTGTGTTGCCATTAATAAAGCTTATTGGCCAGACGTACTGGCCAGCTCTCCCAGTTCCTCTTGGCCATTTAATTGCAGGAATCAGAGTTTGGCCTTTGCCCATGTCTTCAGCTAATCTGCTGTCCTGCTCTTCCAGCCTGGGCGTTCAGATCTGCTTTTTCATGCTATGCTTTCTCACTTCAGCTATTTAGGTGGAGTTAGAGTCTGAAAGTTGTGTTCATCTGTATGCTGGCTGAGAGATGTCACCCACTTCTGTCCTCCCATGGGTAGGGTACGGAGGTTACCTGCATCAATAGGAATAGGAATGTGCTATGGGGATGATCTTCCATCCTCAGAAGTTGACAAAGGCCACTTTTCCCTGTGTGACCTCTTTCCCTTGTAGTACATGTGAGAGTAGTGAAGCAGGTCTCTGCCCTCTATGGTTCATAC
>JBCJKH010058515.1:0-2500 GCA_039877255.1 Loriculus beryllinus
GTATTTTATGTGGTAATTATAATTAATTGAATAAAGGTTTTTTTCATTAAGCAGATAACTTCATCAGCAATTTTGCTGCTCATTATTTAGCTGAATATTATCCTTTCTATTCAAAGAGCTAAAAGGAAATTAAAAAATAGGATTTAGCTTCTGCGGATGCCCAGCTGGAACTGAGTTTACATGGTAACAATAGGAATTGAGATACCATAGATGTGTGCTTTGGACATACCCAGTTGTGGAACTGTACTAAACTGGGTTAATCAAAGGACATAGTTTAAGAGTAAGTGCCTTAGGCTGCCAAAAGTCTGAAAAAGCTGTAATATCAACTGAGATCAGATCCTATCTCCTTCGCCTTGTGTTCTAGCTGTCTTCACAACTAGACAGTAATAACATAGGAGCAGCTATGAAATCTGAAGATTCCCTGCAGCAAGAGCTTCACAAAAGCTGATTCCACTAAGTTTAGGGCTTGCTTTGCCAGAAAATGAACCATGCAAGTACTCTCAAATGTTCAGGGTGACGGGACTTGGATTTCACATAGGGTAGATCAATGAGAACACATCACACTAGTGCTTCATGTACAGTCAATGGTCTTTTAACTCATTTCAGATGAGGTTTCTTATATTTTCAGCCCTGACTGGCCTAAGTCTCAGCTATATGAGAAACCTTCTATAACTCGTTACAACTGAGATAGTCATATTTGCCACAGGATAAAGCTTGGAAAAAGGGTTGTCTCATCTAATGTCTTAACTATGGATTTAATTCCAGGTACACAAAATTCTAGGCATCCTTGGTCTTTGTCTAAAGCTAACTGTATCTTTTTATATGGGCTCCTGCTAACACACTTGTACGATAACACAATACAGAATGGAAACCTTATTAAATAGAAAGTTAAAAAGAAGAGTAAGAAAAGACCTTGATTTCTAATGACAAACTGATATGTACTCAATTTATGCAAATAAGTGCATAATAACCACACTAAAAGCAATCTAAAAATACATTCAATAATACAATATACAAATTCATTAAAACATGTCAATTATTACCTGCCTTTAATTACAGAAGCTTGTAAAAGTAAAATATTACTCAGGTTTACTGCTATCTAAGTACAATCATTTTATTCTCTCATAGCCTGACATCACTTGCCTATGACAACAGCTATCCAAGAAACAGAAGACCCTTATTCAGGAGGTTAATGCAAGGTAAGAACTCCATTCAGTGTTATTTTGGCTTAAGGGCATAATGTCACAATTTGGTGCATCTTCTAATGACTTTTTCTTTTTTTTTTTTTTTCTAGATGCAGCTATAGCTTAGACCTAGTTCAGCGAATTTCCTTGCAAGGTTCTTGGAAAATGGGGATGGGAGGGGAGTACAACTGATTGTGCAGCCAAATTTTTTATTCATGCCTGCTTACTGATTTTTGTTCATTTCACAAATAAACAAGGCATGAATACATCAACCCACAAACCATAAACAATAAAGAACTTCATCCTGTAAGTTTGCTACGGCCAGCAGTTTGTGGCTGAATCTGCTATTTGTCATAAGATAAATGATAAAGTGATTGCCATTTGTCACTGGATACACAAAAGAAGTGTTCAGCTGTGAATCACACAAATGCAGACAACAGTAAATATTGCTGTTCTTATTAGGAACTTCTTATTAGGAACTTCTACAAAGATCTGTTTCACTATAAAATGTTATTTTCTTAACTATGTGTACCAATTTAGTATGTTAACAATTGTATGAGAATGTACATACACCCATAAAACATGAGTGTTTACAGTATAAAAATCTAAAATTTACTACAATTGGTTGTGCATAGCAGGAAAAAATACTTCTATAGAGGAAAGTGCTTTATAAAATTGGGTGTAGAATTTAATTTATATGTATTGTTCCCATTTTCGTACTGTTCAGTGGTTTTTAATACAAACTTTTTTATGTTTCTTGGAGTCACTGGTGCTTGACGGCTTTCAGCTATATTAATAGATTTTATAACAGTGCTCATACATTAATATAGTCTGTGTTTTACTTAAACTCTGATTGAATTTAAGAAGTGACTAAATGTTCCCTTGCTATATTTTCTGTCAACTATCAGTTTATTAATTTGAGGTTATCCACCAACAAAATATTGCTTAAAATGCAAATGATTTCCAGGGTGTAAGAAATGACTGCAGACACAACCCATCTGCACCAGTTTTAGAGGTCACAAGCAGATCAAATGATCAATTATCACTTGTTAAGAAACGAAATAATCATACAAAATATCTGACATAAGAGACCTTTTTTCCTTTAAAAATTAACAGGTAGAAAAACAGACTTTGCACTTTTCATAAGAAGAACCAGGTTAAAACAACCCAGTAACTTCAAAGGTGCATGGCGTACTTGCTGGCGATCCTTCATGAAGAGGTCTAACATCAATGGAGAAAAATTGTGAGAAAGAAAAAACTGATGAATCCAAATCACCATTACAATTCACAGTTTTAGCTTGGCATACATGAAGTAA
>JBCJKH010058515.1:5000-17651 GCA_039877255.1 Loriculus beryllinus
AGGTGTAGCCTACACTACAATTTAACTCTGTCCATGCTAGAAAATATGAATCAGTTATAAAAAAAAAAATAAAATGGCAAGAAAATGCATACATGGCATTGTTATAAAACTCACAATGAATCAAACAAGATGAGTTGATAATGCCATGATTTTTAATAAACCCCAATTTATCCACAGTTTCTCATATTTTAACCCCATAAACTCATTTTAGAAGCTTAATTTAGAATTAAATAAACATTTTTTAAAAAACCAAAAAGCAGGGTATAAACTAATGCAGTGACAAAGAGTGTTTTACATATGTCCAAGAAACACAATCTAAATTATGAAAATATAGTGAAGATGGTAGCAACTTCACACAATGGACTTACTTAAGGAATTCAGTATTCCTTGAGTATTCAGTATTCAATAAGTAAATATTTCAAGTATGCACAAGCCTGCAGCTAAACTGACACACGGTGGCTTTGGAAGGAGCTAAAGTTAACTCTAGTTACACCATAATCTTAAACTCCAAATTGAGAGGAGAAAATTCATTATTTTAACTTTGGAGCTAGACTAATAAACAGGAAGATGGCAAAGAAGCCTCACAGCTTAGCTCCATCATGGTAGGTAGTAAATGTTACCTTCTCAACAGCATCCTTGTCAAAAATAAAAATATTTTTTAAATATTCTGAGTGACGAATTTGTAATTGAAAGTGGCTTACAATCTTAAAAAGTGCCTTTGTGTTTGTAGAAAGAATAATTAATAATTGTTTTAATCAAAACAAAAATAATTTTTAAGCCATTACAATACTTCTCATTGATGCTGCTTAAAATACAGTGAGGTTTAATTTGCTTTTAATTGTTATGCATATGGCTTGTTTTTCTATGAAGAAACATAAAACTATCCTTTAACATTTCTATTAACCTTCCACTTTTACATCTCTTTGATTTTGACTCAGAGTATTACTGTCATGGCACTTAACCTCTAGCTATGCACATTTCTCAGAAGGGAAGGTATACGACATCCCTATGAGCCAATAAAATCAGTGGGATGGTTATTCGAGTAATACTGCCAGCACTTTCCACAGGACAGCATGTAAGTTGATACTCTTAAGACTACCCAGGAGCATGGAGTAAGATTCAAAAGTCTATTTCGTAACATGGGAGTCTCACATACCGGTGTGGCACACTGTTGGAAGCCACTGAGTCAACTAATTAAAGTCAATTTTATAGCCAGACTATTTGTTATCCTTACAGTGCACATTTACGAAATAGCCTAAAGGGAGCAATGGCTGTCTAGCTTTTAAAAAAATATTCTTTTGTTATATATCATCAAATGTAACTCTTGTGTTTACACAGATAGGGTGTTACAAAGCTCTTCAGTAACATTAATATTGATTAAGAACATTTTTTGAAAGTAAGAGATGGAAACTGCTCCTAGTGCAGCAATACTGAAAAGAATGACTAGAAGAAAAGATAACCTAAATAAATGAATGAAAAAAGATACCCAGTGGATTTTACCTAATATTGTATGATAAACAGACCCTTGGATCTAACTTTGGTTTTCCCTGTTTCTTAATTCAGCTTTCAGCAGTATATTACCATATTTCTATTACAATCCCTACTGAAATATGCCATTTTGTAGGTCATTTCATTAGAAATATTCTCACTATCTGATAAACAAGACATCATAACTAGCTGTTGGGATCGGACAAAGGTTTTCTGATACATCATTCCCCCAGATCAAAAACGTTTGTTTGTGAAAAAGAAAGTGCTCATAGAAATATGCTGATTCACTTAAAATATAAATAATAAAAAAAAAAACCAACAAAGCAAACCACCGAACAACAAAGCTCCAAAGAAGGCAAAAACATTCTACTAAAATATTTGCAAACTAATCTTTTTAATAATAATGACTGATTCAAAGCTTATTTTAATCAAATGCGCTTTATATGTCTGAGAAATTCTCACTCAGTTTTACCTGAAACATTACTGAACTTTTTTAATTTTAAGGTAAAACGCTAAAGAAATATCTGTTTATTACTGTCTTTTTTCCAATATTATGCAACGGTCAAATAAATTCTTAGAAAATCTAGAAACAAGATTGGGAGGTAAGGATTTTTTAGGTGAAGACTAATGTTAATTACTACAATTAGAAATATACGGTATCGCTACTATTTCAAAGCAACAAGAAAGTCTAAGTATTAGCATATTTGTTAATTCTTTGAGTAACAGCTTTCAAAGTGTTTAGCAAAAGCACAAGTCCATATATACAGATCTCTGAATTTAAAGATTTGCACATCTGCACTTCAGAAATATATTATGATGTGTTGAATAACAAATAATAATGAGGACAAATTTTCAGATTTCAGGATAGCTGTGTTTTTTCAATATGTCTTGCCCAATCTTCAAAAGCACAGTAATTGTTTTTACAGTTACTTTAATTGAAAATACAATAATCACACTAGCAGCAAAAAATAACAGCAAAAGTGCTTGTTCTGAGGTTAGAAGAGCAAGGCACAACGTAATCCTCTTGAATGTCATCCAACACTCACTATAAATTGCTATGTCAAAGAATTCTTATCTGTGTGTTTAATACAGCACATATCAGTACTGAACCAAATGCAATATGATAGTTTGGATACTGTACCTTCTCTGTAGAACATAAGGTAATGGGAAAATTAAAAAGAGTAGTTACAAATAGCAGTGATAAAATATGCCCATAAGGTATAACTTCATTACACATGTAAATTTCACCACACTTAGTAGCATGAACATTAGTAAAACAAAAGTCACACCTTGTATTTATCTGTGTTGTTACATTCTCCTGTGAGAAGACAGAATCTAGAAGGTCTGCAAATCAGTGACACAGCTCTCCAGTCAAATCACACATGCTGAATGCTCTTTCAAGAACCAGGCATGAATATTCTTCAGCTTCGCATCCTGTTCTGCCCTGATCATTTATTGACAGCTTCTATCCCTCAGAGCAATGCAAGAGTTGCCCCACAAAATTTCTTTCCATCTGGACCTCTGCTGAAGCTGTTTGTTATGCAGATTCATCCACATCGGAACCATTCTTCAACTCCATTCCCCCTCATTTTTGAACTCCATTTCTCTTCACAATGCTGACAAGGGTCCCTAGCCTTTTTTTGTGCTGCATGATGCAACAAAATAATGTAACATTTTTGACTATGAAGACAGGCAGTTCTCATTCAGTATAGTATCCCACTAGAATTTCTAGAAAGCCCAGACCAGAACCTCTTGAACTGCTGCCTGTACTCTGTATTCCAGAAGTTAATGCACTGTTCTTTTACTGCTTTCTCCCCTTGGTTGTTAAGCTTGTGAGGACGACTTTTCCAGCTACTTATCTCTCAACTTAAAAATATGCTTAGTCTATGCCTATTGAATTATCTATCAGTTAATGATTGAATGGTCTCACCCAGCTTCAGACTCTGAGAAGCAGAGACTGTGAAAACTGGTCTAACATGTAAGCTCTATTACTACTTCAACAAGCCTCCAGACCCAGGGTGAAAAAAGCATCATAGCTATTGTACCACATTATCTGAAGTCAGGACTTTTACAGAAATTGTGCAATGGAAAATCAGAATTTAAACACTTTTTCATTCAACCCTGATTGAAGAAGAAAATTTATCATTCAATACCAAAGCAAGGTAGGTTATTTTACCTTCTACTCTAAGGAGAACTGAAAGCTGTCAAGTGACCTCTCCCAGAAGACACACTGATCGTCCTAAAAGCCACGGTGTAACTTCCACAATTCACAGCTAGCCTCCTTGAGGAGCTTGCCTGTAAATCCTAGTTCCAATGCCCTCAAAACTTTCTACACTCTCTGGTACTAGGTCTTCTGCCCATTTCTGCTGGGAAACAAGCTGAAGACCCTGCTGAATTTTTTTGATTGTCCATAAGGTACTGACAGAATATTTGCTTTTTGCTGGTGTTATTACCACCTGGATGTGAGGCAGAAAAAAAGAGAGCTTTCTGATGTAATACAAACATTTATGGCATGTTCTATTTTTCATTTATTAAGAAAAAAAATCAAATACATCAGTGGGGCTGAGGATTTCCTAGACATGAATAAATGTCTATGGCCTTTATCTGTATTTTCCATAAAAATAATGAAGAATGACATAAAAATGACTAGGTAATAACAACATGAGTATTCAAAGGTTGACAGCATATGCCTACATTCCAGCTATAGGTCTAGATGGAGAGATGTTCTCACAAAGACCAACAATGTGTTCCAGTAAAATTTCAAACAGGCTCTCAGGCATGTAGTGTAATATTTCTACTTACATTTAAGTACCGAAAGCTTGGCATAATCTCATAACTCAAATATTTATTAATATAATTTAAAAAAATACTCTTAAGAGCTCTGAAATTCATGCAATACCCATAACTCTATATGTAAAAGAGATAGAAGCAGAGACAAGACAGGATGAAATGAGACATATTAAGAAAAATGCATCTTGATATCCTGAAGAAGGAGATAAGAAAGGGACCTCACTAAATTATCCCTACAGCTATTTTTGACGTTAAGGTGAAGATGAGGGAGTCAACATACTGGCAAGTATTTTTAGCTGAGAATTAATTTAACATAATGAAGGAGCCAAATATGGTATTTTGAAAGTACTACTATCCTTTTAAAAGTAAAAAAAAAAAAAAAAAAAAAAAAAACCCACATTGTTGCCATTTTGCCTCAGGACAGATTTTATGGAAACAAAAGAAATAACTAACACATTCAAAATTGGAAGTAAAAATGAATGCTAAAGAGAATGCAGCTGAGTAGCTTAGTTTATCTAAACTACGCTAAGCTAAGAAAAGTACATGATGGGCATAGATGCAAAGAACACAAGATTAAAAGTTAATATATTAATTATTTTTAACACAGTTACAATTGAAAAAATCTTGATCTGGGAATGTCTCCCCAGTGGAGAAACACTTTAATGTTATGATTTTTATGTAAAAACAAAGACAATTATACATGAAGCATTAGGCAATTAATTCATTTTCTTAGGAGAAAAGTTCAAATAATAAGATAATATGGAAAAGAAACTAAGTACTCACATGTGATTCCTCAGAAGATTTTGTGGTTACTACCACAGTGTATTTTATAATTCTATTTCAGATAGCTCTGATTTCACAGTTATATTTACAGTCTCTGGCTCCTATCTGGCTGGTATCAACCACAACAACTAAGATCCAGGTGAGACAGCTGCAAACATTTCAGAAACAGCTTTATCCAAAAGACTAAAGTCTTACTGCTGCTCCATCAAGCATTAGTTGATAGAGCAGCTATCTAGCTACTCTATTTTTTACTGCTGCTCTATCAAGAAAGTTGCATGCACCGAGCACTATTCTTGTACTTACGTGATCAAAGAGGAATGGATATTTATTGATGTCGATCTTAAGTCAAAAATATCTGAGATTATTTGTTACTGAGCACTTGGCAAAATAGAAAAAAAGATTTTCAAGTTAGAAGAAATGAAAAAATGAATGAAAAATTAAAAGTGTCAAAGCAAATGAACAAGTTTAAAATTTTCATAAAATGACTTCTTTGTCAACAGAAACAATTCTATTACAGAAAAAATATCAATTTATTTAATTGGAAATACTTGCACATGGACATAAAGACACTAATTATTTCAAACTTTTGATAAAACTGGTATCCTTTTGAGACCTAAAAAGTGCCAGAACTCACCAAATAATTGTTTCAGTTCCAACATAGAGAAACCCAGCTCTGGTAATACTCACTTCTGAATCTTCCAGTTTTTTCTTTCTAATCTGTAGTAATTCTCCATATGTTTTCTCTTCCTGATTTAACTTTTTCTCATATTCTGCTAGCTTATCTTTAAGATGATTAAATACCATCTGAACATTTTGTTCCTTAATTGCCACACCACTTGACATTCGCCTTTGAAAGAAAAAATTCGATGAAGTAATCAAGATCTACTATATTATGCTTTTGTCTTAATTTACAGGTTTCATTTTTAATTTTATGATAGTGTCTTCTTGCAAATAATAATACTCTTTATAACACACATATATGATGGAGCTTATCATGAATGTTTAGATCACTTCAAGACATTGTCTATCAATCCATATCTAATGTGTCTATTGAAATACATAATTCTCACTTTTTTAAAAAACAATTTGCATGTGTAAAATAACTTTCTGAAGAATTGACTGTTTCGCTCACACATATGAAGTATCTACACGAATATGATATTCTGAGACACAGAATTAGTCCATAACCAGTGTTGTATTTGGTAACTACTCTTTTGTTATTTATTGGGGCTGAAAGTGGGAGCTTCACACTGTTTGTGTAGTATTTTGTTTCTGGAAGGTAGAGGGGGGTTTTTTTGGATGATTTTTAGACTTTAGAGTTCTTTCTGTTAGGTGGAAGCTCTAACAGCAGGTTCTCAAGACAAATGCAAAAAGACAAATCATTCTGCTTGAATTGAGGGTTGGAAAAAACACATCTAGTGCCACGTATCCAGCTAGAAAAATTACATTGAAAAAAATACGCTTTTCCCCCCTGTCAAGAATTTTATGGCATAATCTCTCAAAGATCTTTCAACACCAACAGTACATAGGTGAATGAGATCACAGAAAGGGATCTGTAGTATAATGATGCAAAGATGACTTTTTCACTATTTAGTCATCATGTAGAATGCAACAATCCAAGCTGCTTTTTCCTTGACATTGCACAGCAGTTCACGTTTATCCTTGAAGAGTAAGCCTGCTGTGCAATCAGCATATACAGCCCTCCAAGGCTTGCATGGCCTAGAAGGCAGCCTGCATTATCAGTTGAATAGAGCCCTTTGAGACTATTTTCAGGACTCATCAGTCACAGTAAGCATAGGTCCACACTTCTTAAACCAGAAAAAAACAGAGTTCATGGAATCCTCCATTAATTAAGGATGCAACTGACCATGACTGTTATAAGATTGCCAGATCTAATTCTGATGCCTGAAATTCAATATGGGAGGCAGGCAATTTATCATTAATAACTTCTATGGATATGTTAAAACTACAAGCAGTGATCAGACAAAAATACTTTCAAATATTGATGAAAAGTGCATTACATTTCCTAAAAACAATACTTTAAAATAATAAAACTATCTTTAGCAATAGTAATAAAGTAAAATTACTAAATTACTTCAGTAAAAGTAATAAACTATACTTTGAAATTCATATACTATATAGGTCTTACCACAAATCAGCAAGAGATTGTTCTATCATTTCCATCTCTACTTGTTTCATGTCACATAATTCATGCATTCCTTTAATTTCATGTTTTAAATTTTCCACAGTGTGAGAATTTTCAGAAATCCGACTGGATACAAATGAAAATCTTTCCTAGGATTTAAAAAAACCCCAAACATAACATGTTAATTAGGCAGGGCTAGATTTCCAAATTTTGTCATTTAAGCACATGGTTATGGGCAACAATTCATGAAAATTTTATATCCAAAGAAAGAAAATTTGGTTTAGAGAGGGCAAGAGAAGCTTTTAGTGTAACTGGAAAAATTGCATTTCTGTAAGATCATGGTGTTGCACATCCAGCTATAGTTCTCCAACTTATTGCACAATTCTTCTACTATATATCCACAAGCATTTTTATGGCACTTGTATTTTTGCAGTTGCCTTTTTTTTATTGATGTATTCATGTTTGTGGGTCACCATCTTCACACAACATATTCCCTTTCTTATTTTTGCTTTCATACATAAAAGCCTTGCAAATAAGCACTGACTTGCACAGCAAAGACATTATTAATGATAGTGAAAAGTAACAATTTTTGCATATGATCTAAGTCTAGGCCTATTCATTTCAGTGTATGCAGAGTCAGTGTCTTCACTGGAAGATTTTTTTGCTAGACCATCAAAAATGGTACTTACAAAATATAACAGTGGTTTAGGTAGATACCTAAAAACCTGAACTTTCACGAAGAATCAGTATTTTTATTTGCAGTTCTGCAGGTAGAATACGGCTTACTCGTTATGTCTGAAAACTGGCATTTTTCATTTAGTTCCCTACAGAGAGAGCTGTCTTCTTTAGATGTCAAGTTTTTCATGCCACAATTGTCCTGAACTCCAGACAGCAGAGGATTAAAACACAGATAATGACTCCTTAACACCTGCCTACTTTCCACAGCTCAAAAAATTGCTGAAAACCTTTATATTTAAATGGTTTTCACTAAACTTTCTAGTCTACAGAATAAAGATTAAATTGCAGTGTCTTTTTTGTACCTGTGACTGACAGTCATGGGACCAAAAAAATATAACGGTTCATGACACAAGCAAGCTCTACCTACAGGAACAACAGTATCTGGTAAACTAAGCTGCAGCTTCCCTACAATGAACAAAAGAAACATAAACCACTATAGCAGTTCAATAGTAATAAAGGGATGGGAGTCTTCTATTTGGGTGGTATTTCTAAAGTGGTCTTGCTGCATTAGATTTTGCAACCCATACTAATGAGCTGTAAGCAGCTATGTAAATGGGTTAAATTAAGAGGGAGGAAAATACATTGATTATGCTTATATATACATACATGCATATATAATTTAAGCGCACACATGTATAAATACCACAAAACCTCATAGTTCTGTAGGCAAAGAATGCGTCACAATAGATAAATAAAGATCAGTATTTTAAAAATTTCTTTAGATTCTGCCCCATTTTTCTGAAGCAGTAACTTGAAACATCATCTAATGATCTTCCTCCTTACAAAAGAACTGCTTCTTAGAGGTATGCCTAAAAGATAGCTATAACAAAAACAAGATATCAAAGCTCCTGTTAACACAGATATGAAGGTGTGCAAGGTAACTCAAGAACATGACTTTTTTAAGGCCTACAAACTTAATAAAAGTGTAGTATGTATCTGTATAGAATTGATGAAATTTCAAGTTTCTTGCAGGAACACAGAATCATTAGAAAGAAAATGAATATAAGGTAATTAATGCAAATTCTGATGCAATTGAATGGCCCGTAGAGAGTCACAAACCTCTAAGGAAAAAATCGTATTAATTTTAGTTCTGTCTACCAGGTGAACTTAGAGAAATGTGATAGCCTGTGATATAAACGCTGTCTGAATGATCTGTCTTGGCCTTAAACATTACAAATAATGAAATCTGAGATGATCAAGATATCAGGGGCAGACATAAACCTACAGAAAGAAGTCATAACATGATTTTTGCTGCAGAGTCAGGTTCACATTTATGAGCTGTGTTAGGAAAAAAACTGCCAATAAATAAGAATTCTGTTTCTTCCTTTAGGTCATTTTAAACAAGGCACATAAAAGCTGAAAATGCTGGCTTCCAAGCGTATGAAATACTAGCCACTGAGGCAATGTATGCTGGTAACTATTATAAAAGACATAGAATTTGCAATCAGGTTTTAGGGAAAAAAACCCAGCCAAAACCAAACCAAAAATGGTGAGATACTCTACATTCTGTGATCCAGATATCAGTAGGTTGGATATCTGCTCCTTATAGGTTGCTGGACTGGACAGCAGTTCAGTATCTTGCCTAAGGTGACTGAGTCCCTTGGCACTTGGTCATTCAGCTGTTCAATACATGAACAGCATTATTGATTCTTCTTAGATGCTGAACAGGACTACTGGTGTATTATGGGATAAAAAACATATTCTTTTATCTAAGTATCTAGCTTTTAGACATGTCAGCAGACCAAACTAAATTGCTTCAACTTCAACAGTGAGATGCAGTAACCTCCAGTGTATGATCCACCTTGTCCTGAAATAGGTAAGCTACGAAGAACTGGGTGAATTGCTTGATCATTTGGAAGCTGAAGACTCTACTCCTGCATTAAGAATACTATGGAATAATAGCCATTTTTTCCATACATCATTTAAGCTACTCACTGGACAAGTTTTAAACAAGCCAATGTCATGGGACAGCACTAAAATGTCTGAATATAACTTTACTTAACTTCTCCTTAAAAACAAATCATGATTAACAGAATCATATAGTGTGACCTTACACAGCTAGAAATATGAGCAATTATTAAAAATAAGACAGCTCATTTTATAAAGCCCCCTTTTACAAAATGCCAATTGTTATGATTGAGGAACTGCATCAAGCTTTAAGAACACAGCATTTAATGTATCCAGGTATAGTTACCAGTTCAGAGCTCTATGTATCTCATGAAATAGGCTTTGCATGTTGTTTTGTTTCACTTAACCAGAACACTCCTCTAATACTCCTCCAATACTCCTCCAGAACACCAAATCAAATATTGCTCAAGTAACTAATGGATAGCATTATTTAGTAACTGGGAAAGGCAGCATTAAAAATAATAACGAAAAGTATAGGAAATAAATGCACTGAAAACCACTGTAGAATTGCTGATTATGTTGACTCATCAGTCATTTTCATATGTTCTAAAGTCTACTGGTAACCTGCAGTTAGGTGGAGAACAATCCTTAAGATTAAGGGATGTAAAAACTGTCTTCCCTGCCACACCTGTCTGTATTGATGAGTTTCCCAGTGCTTAATTTAAGATTCTGCTATATGTATAAATCTCAATAGAGATTAATGGGTTTATAAAAGCTACTCTGAATATTTTTTTTTTTTTTACTCTAAATGACTCATCTTCAATGCCATAATATCTAACTTAAGTTTATACATTATGCAAGTGAAAGAAAAAGAAAAATTAACTGAATATTAGAAAGAAAATGTTTGTTTCTTCTAATGTTTATAACCATGTTTATATAAAGCACAGTGTTCAGTAGTGAAATTCAGTAATTCCCTATTGGTGGATTATAGAGTTTAGTAACTGATACAGCAAATATAAGCCATCATTTACAAAAAGATGCCATCTGCTGAGCAAACATGCAATCAGCAGGCACTTCCTATTATACTAGAATCTTTTTTGTCCTTTATTGATTTTCTCCATTGCATTTCTAAAGCCCCTCAAGCAATCTGAATCAGTGTAGCAAATGAAGAAAGCAAAGACCTCCTCAATGACCCCAATATCAATTTTGCTTTCTACTTTACACTGTCTCAATGCTATAGACCCCATAGGTTAGTTTGAGCAAGAGACAGAAAATAGTACAAAGAATATATGTATGTACATAGTTCCAAGGCAACTGTGTAGAAATGACAGCCTAACCTTTGAGATTAAACATACTTAAAAAAAGCCATACAAGCATTAAATTATTCACCTCTGTATCATGTAATTGTTGCTGCATAATAGTTCTTTTTTCTTTCAGTTGTTGTTCAGTTTGCTCCTGCTGCTTATCTAGCTCTTGTATTCTCTGATTCATATAGGAGAGCTTCTGGAGAGTTTATGAATAAACAGACAGGTTAGTATTCAAAAGTTATTGTCCTACATTCTACAGAAACAAGAAAATGTATTAGTTACTAAATAATAAACAGTTACCTTTTCCCTTCCATACCCATTTTTCTGTTATGTAGGTTTATGTACTCTCTGCTTTGAATGAAAAAATGCACGTGTAAAATATAAAATATCTCTGCTACTTCATATAGAGTTTACTATAATACAGCTGTCCTGGGTTTAGCTGGGTTTAAACCATGACAACAGCAGAAAAAAAAAGTCTTACTCTGCTCCCCATGTTTCTTTACTTTCTTTCTGCCAAGGAAGGTACAAATAAAATTCTGAAATCAAAATACATATTAGGAATAGCTTCCATGGAGTTTGCATAAAGGGCAAAATAAATGTTTATAACTCATTATCACTAACTCCTGAAAAATATAGCTAAGGACAGCTAACAAGAGGAAGAAGAAGAAAGAAATAATTAGCACCTCAAGGTAAAGTTCTGGACTATGGCAGTAACTTTTTTTACATCATTAGTGTGAGCACCAATTATTAAATAATAATTATTAATACATGTAATAAGAAAACTTTACCTTACTAAATATGCTTACATAAATGGTATAATAATTATGTTATCCAAAGTTTAAAATTCCATTTACATTATATAACAAAGATTATTAAAATATGCATTAATATTACCATTCCAAAAGTATAATTGAAACTTTTAATCAATGAGAAAGTTCTTCCTTGAAGTTACAATATCTTTTGCATACCATTCACACAGGAATCTGCTCGTGCAAACTCTGTTTCCAAGCTTTTAAAAGAGAAGTGAATACACAGCTATAGACCATGATGTATAACTTACACCACACCTCTCTAGGTTTCCAGGAAACTAATGATGTGATCTTTGTCACATTGTTTCTACTTAGTTTTAGTTGGGAAGGGCTAACAACATTAGTCACTGCCATTAATGTGTTGTTTTGAAAATAGTGTTAGCTGGTAGAGGATTTTTTTTTTTTAATTTTTCATTTTGACTTATTAAACCTGCATCAAAAATAAACTATCAGATAATCCATTATCTGAACTCAATTTATTCAACATCCTCCATCTCTCCTCAAAAAATGGTTAAGTACTGCTACATGCAGACTATGCTTCAGATACAGCATTCTCCAGAAAATACAGCCCTTCTCCAGCATTAAAACACTGGAGAAAACAACCTCACATGACAAGCTATTTACTAGTAGTCAAATAGCAGAACAATGAACCTAAAGACTGATTCTGCAACAAAAACTTCTTTTCACTAAGGCAGCAAAAATTCTTTTATCTGGACTTAGAGCAAAAATAAAAAATCCTAGG
>JBCJKH010058516.1:4823-22545 GCA_039877255.1 Loriculus beryllinus
CTTCCCCACCCCACCCGACCACCCCTCCACCCCCCCCCGGCTTTCTGAAGAAAAAAAAACCAAGCTGATTGAATATTAAGACAGCTGTAAATTTGTTTTTTACCACAAATGCCATAAAACAGCAGCCATGGAACTCAAGCCCCAAATATCTTGCTATGGTGGGGGAGGCAGGAAAATTAATAAGAACAAAGAGAAAGAAAGAAAGAAGAACGTTTGAAGACAGACAAAACTGTAGTAAAGGTGGTCTTGATCAGGTCCATTAAAATATTGTGCATTTTCACAGTCAGCAAGCTCTAGCACAAGGCTGGTGCATGTGTAACATTCGCTGCCAATGTATACGTACAGTAGTCACCAGAACCATATTCATGGTGTGTTTCCTTCTACTTCTTTTTGTTTTACTGTTTACTTTGAACTAAATTTGCCTTGGTGTCCTGAAGAAATGCACAGAAAGGAAAATGCTTTGAAGAGTGTGGAAATTTTGTCCCTATGAAGTAAATAACAGTGTGGGACAGGGAGATCTTTGAATTAGTCTTGTTTGATCCCCAGAGGTATAATGGCATCTGGATGGATTGTATGTGAGCCATATTGTCTGCTTGATGATTGTGACTGAAGAAACATAACCAGCCAATGAAGGATGACTGACTTTCTATATCTCTGCATATGCTTTCCCCCATATTATCTTGCCAGATATTACTGGTGATTTATATAAATCTCATCACTCAGTTTTATAGGTCAATGAAATAGGACTATATTACAAAATTCTGTAATTGAAAAAGCAAATATTTTAAAATATTATTCTCTGGAAATACCATTATTCAGGAGAAAGCATTCTGTAGCAACCACTTGATCACTCAGAAAGTAGAAATCACCATCTATATTTGGGGCTAGGACTTAAATGAGCAAAATTCTTTGTGTTGAAGAGATTTTATCTTCTACCCTAATACCTATAAGTATTCATCATTTGCTTTTTTCTTGTCAGTATCATTTTGAGGTTCAACGCTAACTTTGTGTTTGTAGCTGGATCTAAGTTTTACAAGTTTAGTGTGGTTCTAATCAAGAACATACTGTTCAAGTACTATTTATGAGAACTTGTTGATATGGCAAATAGGGCTGGAAATATTGTAAAAACACAGTCTGGTATGGAAACAACTTCCAAGAAACTATTTTTGACCAATTTCCACTTCTTGTCTTGCCCTTAAACAGGAAGCAGTAAGTATCGTAACAGTGACATGTTTAAGTTCTTAAGCTTTCTGAAGCTTTGCAAACAAAGTCTCTGGCATGGCTACTGGGAAATTCTTATTAAATTCAGATCAATTTTACCATCCTTGTCTTGTGCTTTCCTGACCAACAATACCTGTAAATTGAAAGGTGTTTTCAGCAGAAAGTATTCTTAGAATTCAAGGCTATGTCACACACAGTCCTGTCTGTGACAAACCTTTGACAGCAAAGGATTTCTATCAGTTCTCCACAGTAGGAGAATTTAGCTGAAAGGTCCTAGTCTAATGGTTTCTTCAACATTTAACTAGATGAATCACAATGCTTGCTATTGTCCTGAAGCTGCAAAGAATTGTTCAGCAAATTAGTCTCCTCATTTGTGTAAGTGCTCAGAATATTACTTCAGGATGGGATGGATGTTTGTTCAGATTAATAGAAGGAACTCTGCATTGTGCTTCAAATATATAGTTAGTCCAAGTGAGTGCCAGTAACACTGTGGGTGTGACGTGTTTCTCTTATCTGTCCTTTGCTGATAATAAAGGAACAGACATCAAAAAGCGGAATAGTTGTTATAAAAAGATTTAAAAAAAAAAAAAATAAAAATAACTGCAACTTTCCTTTTGTCAGAAAAGGGAAAAGAATAAAAAAATTACTTTTTTGATATGAAACTTCCATTAACAGGAGAAAAAGTAAGGAAAGGCACTTTTTCACTTTTCATATCTCTCCAATCTCTCAGTATGTTCTACTTTTTTAATGGAGAAATCATTTTGTCGACTGTGTTTATAATAGCTGATGCAGCACATGGGAATCTGAGCTACATGTTCACCGCCCTTGTGCCTGCTCAGGATGTCCACCACGTGCAGGTGTCCTCGCAAACCTCCCCTACAGAGGGAGTTTCTGTCAATGACATTCGCAGATTTCATGCAAGGATATTTTTGTTGGTGCAGTTAATTTAAGACACAAGCCGGAAAGAACTTGTTTCCAGGAGGCAGGAAGAATATAGTATAACATTTGTGGAAGTTTTATTTGTGGTCCATATCGCAAAGTCATAATAAAGAACCTGACTGATATCCATGTGAACTACACTGGGTCCTTGAAAACAACATTTAAAATTGGCAACCAATCTCCTAATAATATTTTTCTCTTCTTTTTCCTTTTCTCTTGCAAGTGAGCTGAGTTTCTCTAAAACCATTCTTACTGCCCTATTACTTAGTTCAAGGATATGGGCACAATTGTGTTTTATTTAGGATAGAGCATTTTATTTAGGTGATGGACTTTAGTAGGAAAAGGAAGAAATATAGTGATTTTTTTTAAAACTTCAAAGAATTATTAAGAAACACTGTGCAAAAAGTGATTTTATGCCAGATGAGTTAAGATAGCTTTACAAGAGTAAAACCAATGATGGATATATCTTGTTGAAAAGGATCTCAGAAAAGCTGGCTAAGAAAGGACTCTGAATTGAAATAGTGCCTGGTTCTTTTTCTCTTCCTTTAAATACGTGTGCCAACTCATTGTGGATAGATTACAGTGATGAAACTGTATTTGCAATTACCTTAGTTAATTGAAGAACATGGAAAGACTCAAATTAATGTTTATTTTCTTCTGTTTGCTGGAAGGAATGACTGATATATGTACAGTAATATATGAATATATGTGTACGTATGTGTATATATATACATACATGCATGTATTTATGTGTTCTCTGATGTTAAAACAAGATGATTTAATCCCCTGGGGGAAAAAACACTTCCTCCAAATGTGCACACTTTTCCAGACAGATGTCTAGATGACACTGCAGAGTGGGGATGGGAGTAATGCTGTTTGGCACCTGCTTTCTGCTGAAAACAGCTAAACAGGATTTGTCAGTGCTATGACACTGTGGCACATTTTGGAAATAGTAAAAATCTACAATGAGGATGTTTCCGTTGGGATTTGAAAGCTCAGTACAGATAAGTGAGAAGACTTTGGGCAGTCCAAGACTGAAGCAAGGCTTTAATTACCAAATATTTTCAGAAGTTTGTGACCAGTTTAATATAATAATTAAATATTAACTATTATTTAATATTAAATATTACCTCTAGTATTTTTCTAGGGGCATGAATGCATACAGATGTTAGACCAGAAAATAATCTCCCCACTTTTTTAAAGTGATCAGATCTCTCTTTCATAGCATCTTTGTTGAACTATCAGCCCTCTCGTAAGGAAAATCAGCATCAGGGAATCTGCCACATCTCAAATAAGCTAGCTCAAAAGAAGCAGTGGCTAATTAATCTGAAGAAAATATGCTGCTACTGAGTTTCAGTTTGCCATTCTCCCACTGTTTATTCTAGTTCCTTGTTTCTCAGTGAAGATGAATCTGGATCAATTGAAAAAACAAAACAAAACAAAACGAAACAAAAACAAAACAAAAAATCCCCCCCCAAAAAAAAAAACCCAGACAAAATGAAGTCTTAGAGTATGCTCTTTGTTTCTCAATAATATAAGCATAACTGTACTTCTCTTGGTTTTGTTCATTCCTTTTGAAGGAAAGGTAACATAGCTGTGAACAGATAGAGCAGTACTTTCGGTAATATCCTAATAAGAGATAATATTATCTGCTACCTTTTCAAGGTGTTCATTTATACATCCAAACCTGTTGTTTACCCTGTAAGTGTTGTCTCTGTAGGAGTTCATGTTTAATGTGCTACTGACTAAGGAACATGAATCCAGGTCAGCATCACTGCTTTGAAGGATATAATCCCTCTTCTTGTAAATATGACTGACTTTGCATTTCTCTGTGCTGAACTGCTTACTGTATAACTGAACTTGCTTTATCAAGTTAGTTTGATTGCTAAGTGCCACTGACATGAAGAAATGTGAACTCTCCAAAATCATTCAGGGTAGAATTCATCTTGTCAAACTTAATGTAATTGAAAACTGGCCATCCAGGCTGCATCAGCCACCTAGGCTAAAGAGATAGAAACAAGTCCTTCCCAACAGTAATTCATGTTTAGGACAACAGGGTAAATTGCAATCTGCAAATGCCTAATTTTCTTCCACTGCATATGAAGGCAGATGATTGCTTGGACTTCACTCCTAACTTATAAGAGATAAAATGGATCAGAGGTTCCCAATTTTAAAACTTCTACCCTTGCTCATTACAATTCTTCTGACAGTTTATCCCTCTGAACCATGCCAGAACTTCTTCTTCTGTCTCTCTCCTCCCCTGCAGGTAATAATACTGACAGAACAGTAATTTTAGATATTTTAGCAAGATCAGTGACACTGCATTGCACTGCCAAGACCAATATTCATGTGGAGATGTTATGTTTTTTTTTCTGGTATCGTGCTCTCTGGGTTTCTCTTTGTGGTTTCTCAAAATATCATGGGTTTTGGTTTTTTTTCTGTATTGTTACAAAATGTAAAGCTAAGTTTATGTTTGTGAACAGAGTCCTGGAAACCAGAAATATTTATCTCAGAACAAGTCCAGTAAGGGCACCAAGAGGGCAAGTGACCACTGTTCTGAAAGTAACCCTAAAAGATCCCACACTCCTAGGAGAGTGAACAGTTCTGGTATTTGCACTGGTTGAACTCGAGGTGGCTCACCAGTGAGGTACAGCTTCAAGAGCATTCTCCACTTGGAATTCAGCCATATTTGTGCATTTCTCTCATAAACTGCAACAGCTATCAGAAGATAGAAAATACTTTAAATCAGTGGTAGTGTGGGCCAGAATTGAAGATATGACCAAGAGTAGTAGAAAGGTTTCCTTTCCCACATTTTTTTTTGCATCCTGAAGTTTTCAGCAAAAAACAAAATCCAGGCCAAAGTTGTCCCACTTACAACTAGGCTAACCTCAATGGTTTTCTAGCCAAATCCTCATGCTGTGAAACCCAAAGCTAAGACCCTGGCAGCAGAGAAAATAGGAAGGTCACATCTTTATCCACAGACCACTGATTTTATTCTCAGCATCCTAGATTATGAGGCACCCAACAATGCTGTCCAAACTTCTTTGGTTGTGAATGTATTATTAACTGCATATCACACAGATATTTTTAGATCTTTTGTAAGGAAGCATAAAATTTTTTAAATTGTCTTTTTGAATGGTATGCTGAAAGTAGGTAATTACATGGCACATCTCTTACTGAAAGGAATTAGGCTTCTGCACTGGGATATTCAGGAGCTACGGCTGTGAGCTGTGGTGTGACAGAGAGACAGTGAGAAATAGCAAGAGAAATGCAGATTCGAAATTTTGTCTGCAGATTTTGTTGAGAACAGGTTTCATTGTTGAGGTTCAGCAAGATTTATAAGGATATGGTCTTCATGGTCTGAAATGGTTTCAGTTTATCTGTCTCAGCTACATTTTTCTGTCAGGACTGTTTGTGTATTTTGCATCAGACCACAAGTGGAAAAATAAAATGTATTCTACACAGCAGACTCCCCCTAGTCTATCTTCATGTTTAGGGCCCAGAAATACTGTTTTTCTGATTTCACAATGGTCTGACCCTGGAGATATGAGCAATATTTTCACACAGAAAATCCCATAGCTTTTGAGTAGGGTCACACTATTCATATCTCAAACTGAGGACTCGAACTTCCAAAGACTAAGGAGCATGAAGACCAGAGGTACAAGTTGCTGGAGATGCTCTCTGCTCACCAGCTACCGCCCTGATGCCTGTCATCTTTGAGTGGCAGTCAGCCTAGAAATGAGTGGTATCACTGATACACTCATCATCATAGAATCACAGAATATTTTGGGTTGCAAGGGACATTAAAGATCATCTAGTTCCAGCCTAGGGATACCTGTAAATGTGAGGGACACCTTCCACTAGACCGACTTGTTCAAAGCCCCATCCAACCTGGGCTTGAACACTGACAAGGCAGCCACAGGCAGCCACAACTTTTCTGGGCAACCTGTGCCAGTGCCTCTCCACCCTTATAGTGAAGAATTCCTTCCTAATATCTAATCTAAATCTGCCCTCTCAGTTTAAAGCCATTTCCCCTTGTCCTATCTCTACATGCCCTTAAAATAGGCCCTCTCCAGATCTGTTTGTAAGCCCTCTTTAGGCACTGAAGGGTTGCTATAAAGTCTTCCCTCGGACTTCTCTTCTCCAGGCTGAACAGCCACAGCTCTCTCAGCCAGTATCTGTAGGAGAGGTGCTCCGGCCTCTGATCATCTTTGTGGCCCTCCTCTGGACTTACTCCAGCAGGTCCACATCCCTCTTATGTTGAGTCCCGGAGCTGAACACAGTACTGCAGTGGAGCAGAGTACAAGGGGAGAATCACTTCCTTCAATCTGCTGGTCATGCTCTTTTCGATGTAGCCCAGCATACAGTTGGCTTTGTGGGCTGCAAGTGCACACTCCCGTGTGTTGTGTTGAGCTTTTCATGGACAAATACACCCAGCCCCTTCTCCTCAGGTCTGCTCTCAATCCATTCTCTGCCTAGCCTGTATTTTGTGTTTGGGATTGCCCCGACTCAGGTGTAAGATCTTGCATTCAGTAGATAGGACCTTAGGTAGAGATTTTCCTTCTTGAAGAAGTTCACTGAAATTTTAGGCGAAGTTGTCCTAAATCTCTTTGCTGGACCTGGAATCTCACACTGAGGACACTTAGGCACACAAGTTACAGTGCTTTAGTTCTCTGAAGTAGATGGTCAGCGGACACCTAGATAATCTGATTGCCCATGGCTGTGGTGCACTGACTTTCCAGTCCTGTATTCCTAGCATAGCCTGTGAGCATAAAAGCAGAACTTCCTTTCTTCCATACTTTCTTTTGGGTGCCTACCTCGTTTCTAGGGTTTTCACAAACTTGCATGTTTGCATCATTTCTGCCATAAAGCTTCAGTCACAGCAGGTGCCTGAGGCATCACCATAATATAAGTGAAAAGATGATCCTGACATTTCCCGAAAATCTGTCCTCAGCATCTGGGTGCACAAGTAATGCACAATTCACTTTATACCGCAGCATAGCCTGATTTGTACATGTCTTGACAAGCTCAGTTACTGCAGCATGACCTGTATCTTTGAACAGACTTCAAGTCTTCACCCCAACATTAGCCCACCTCAAGAAACATGTTACACACCATTAAAGGCTTAGCAAAAATAAACTGTTGTGTGCCAGGCCTTATCTTGTGGACATCAGCAGATGAAAGCAGAAGAACACACCCAGCATGAGGCAACCTTCTCCGTGTGGGAGGATATGAGTGGCCGGGGTCACCGGCTCAGCACACACATGGTGAGAAGGAGAAAACTCAGAAAGTGCAGCGCTCCCAGCCTATCCAAGCACGGAGAACACGAGCCTCAAATTAAGGTGCCAGTCAAAGCTGCCTCCCTTTGATGTCATGCAAGATGGGAGGCATCAGCCACAGGTATGCAAACATGAAAGTCAAACGCCATCAATCATAAGGGAGCAGCTCCCTCAGCAAACCAGACAGCGTGGCTTTCCATTTGGCTAAAACAAATAAAATCTGAGAGAAAAGAAATGACTGCAGATGTACCTAAGTCACAGATGAACTCTTCACTGAAAAAGACATGACTGAAAACACAGAAAAATGTCAGCTTTCAGATGTACATTTTATTGAGATTAGTTATTACAACAAAGGGATGGGTAGGGAAAGGGAAGAATATTTGCTGTTCTATTGCCTTTCAGTAAGTTTCTCTGAGACTTTATTTATCATAGCAAGCAACATGCTTTCTGAAGAGCTTCACACATTTGCTCTGCAGATGTAGCTTCCATTTTTATTACCACTTCAGATCAGTTTGTCTGAATCCCTTTGTAATAAGCATTAAGAGATGGATCATGCTACTCCCCAGGGCCAGGAAATATGGATCTCTCACGTCTGATGACTGTCCTGGAACTCCATGGATCTGCAGTGTAGATGTGGAGGGTTGCATATGTGCTTACGAAAGACAGAGCAAGATGAGGACTGGATGGAATCCTGCTTGACATTTCCCAGTTCCTCCACCTCAGCTGGCAGAGCGACTCACTACTCCTTATTACGCCACATGTTAAATAGAGATGCACAAAGCCGCATTAGTTTGGCCAACTTCTTTTCTTTACCCAGGCAGCACCTGACCCAGGAAAGCTCTTCAATTCAGGTTTGTCTTTAATGGCTAAACGGTTCATGGGACTACCTATAGCTCAGCATGTACTTCAAATCTGGCAAAATCCCTCTGTGAGACAGTTCATTGGGCACACGTTTACTCAGGTGTGTTTTTCTGGAAGTGTTCACAGACTGTGTATGGTTATGGAGGACAGTGAGTTCAATGAGTTAGCAGGTCAGGCCCTGACAGTAAGCTTCTAATTAGTACAGTAAGTACTAATTTCAATGGATGAATTAAGACAAGTTGAAATAAAAATATCCTGTTCTCTATCCATTTAGTATCTTTTCGGAAATGTAAGGTTGTAATTAAAGTTTTAATTCAATGTTGAATCAGTTTGAAAAGCTAATGCTTTCAGCAAGAAAATAACTGGGACAATAAACAGCAAGTAGGTGATACACAGAATATGTATTTGTAGCACTAAATACCAATACCATTTTTTCTCAAGGGAAGGAGCTTTAATAGAAGAATATCTATTTTCCCTGTGTGGACTTTTATAGACTGCTTACATAGAGATCTAAAAGCAGGTGACAAAATGTCTCATGATATATGTTATTGTTACCAGCTGAGATTTGAACTCATCTTCCTTTTTGTGTTCATTGCTGTCCAGAAATTCCTTCCCTGCTTCGTACCATCTCGCCTTGATGTAGGACTGCCGAAAGAAGCCAGCCAGAGACTGAAACACCCCAATCAAAGACTTCTGCAGTATTAAGATCACATTTACAGCTGTTTCAAATCACAGCAGCCCATCTACCCAGTGACACAGACCATGAAGAGCACGCGAGTCTGTCTTCTTTCTCTTTGCTGGTGCCCTGTTGACAACTTGGTTGAATGCAAGGCTTCAGGCTTCCTTTCAAAAGCCATAAGTGTGACTGGCTTCAATTACTAAGTGCACTTCATACTGCATGACTCCCACATCACATCCTGCTGGAAGGACAGATTTGTCAGCCGCATGTAAATATTGCAAGTGCAGGAAACAAAGCTTCCCAAAGGACAGCCCATGACCCTGAAGCTCACTCCTCAAAAAGCACAAATGACCAGGAATGATTGCACCAGGGTAAAAGGTAGCAAGATCTTTCACTTGATCCTACAGCTGCAAAAGGGGATCAAGGAAAGAAGCGGCTGCTCAACTAA
This sequence comes from Loriculus beryllinus, assembly GCA_039877255.1. Taxonomy (NCBI): domain Eukaryota; kingdom Metazoa; phylum Chordata; class Aves; order Psittaciformes; family Psittacidae; genus Loriculus; species Loriculus beryllinus. The sequence continues at coordinate 14,251 of JBCJKH010058516.1, forward strand.
ATATATAAGAAGTGCATTGCAGTGTGGGGAGCCATACACTTCCCTAATAGGTAAATACAGTGAGTGGTAAATACAGCTTGTCCTTCATTGCTGGGAGCCAGTCACATGCATAAAATAAAAGGCAGGGTTTTGTTGGGTCTGAGAAGTGTTCAGCTTTCATAAGATTGTGCATTTTATGTGTCACCAGTTCATCTGAGGTCAGAAGCACACGATTTACTTCAGTTTTCGCTTGCTGGCTCCCTTACTATAGTAAAGATTTTCCCTGTTCCCTTAATCCTCAGTAGTAGCACCTAGTAGAAAAGATTCAAGTGCTATAATATATTAATTTTAGTTTTAGTAGGTAAAACAGGTGAGTTCCTGTTTTAAATGTATCTTATAATACTGTCAGTTTTTAAAAATACTTAATTTTCATCCTTTTTCATTATATATGGTCTAGTAAGTATATACTGATGAATTAACCTGATGGACCATTAATATCATTTACGCCCTTGAAACTGGCTCGAACTCCAAATTCCTTTATTTTAGAAAGAAAATAGATTATTTATGATGCTGTAGACTGTTGTTTGAATATTTCACATTATATTTATTGTTCTAAAGAGTAAGGCTATTTATGGAGTTTTTCTGCATTTAAGGAAAACTTACAACTTTTAAACTGTGCTTTTAATGATAAAATTCTCTTGTGCACGTGTAAGAAAATACCTCAAAACGGTAGAACAGCAGAGTCTAGGACTGGTTACATTTTATAATACAATGGAGCAAGTATTTCCACAACTATGTAGATTCTTTTAATTGAAAGCAGCACAGAAGTGCATGAGTTACTATGAAATCTGTCTGGATAGTGATGCCCTCTGCACCAATTGATTACTGGTTTAACTGGGGTGTTTTTCCTCAACCTCTGTGACAAGCACCTGTGAAAAGCCCATTGTTTGGCTTTTAAATTATGAATTTAAAAATGAGCTGCTTCTAACTATTCGCAAACATTTGTTCATCTTTAAATATAGAGTAAATAATGAACCACAAAATTACATTTTGAGGATTTGCTCTTTAGTGAAAATACAAAATATTTCAACATAATTAGAACTGAATGCAAAACATATGGAATAATAAGATATCTCAAGTGGGAAGGAACCCATAAGGATCATCAAGTCCAACATGGTTGCATTGTACCCTAGGATAGGGAAACTTTACTACTTAACCTTATTTGCATGCTTAAATACTATGCATGCCTTGCACTGCAGTCTATGTGGGGAGCTGTTGTCACTGGTGAACTGAATACTCCTTATATTTTACCTGTTATTTTAACACTGGACTTTTTGGTAGAAATATCTGGGACTCATTAATAAAGATTGTACAGGAACACATAAATCCAGCTTCTTTTAGCCACACAGAGAGGCAAATGTTTTTGCTAAATAGCAATTGTCATTTCAGAATGAATCATGATTTAAGATGCATTAGGTAATTTTTTTGCATGTTGTGCCATTTGGTCTCTGATCAGTGTGGAGGCCCAGTGACTTCTATGGAATCATTTAACCCTGAAGACCATAGTTCTAACTTTGTGCTTTAGTAGAAACCTACTTTATCTAAAAATGTGTGACTTCAAATATACAACCCTGCAAAACAACTGGCCAGGAGAGTATGGCTCCCTACATCTCTTATCTCAGTTTTCATTGGTACATGAGATAGTTGGACACCTGGACCACAGCATGTGACAGTAATAATAGCTGTAGGAGATGGCCTGGCAGACAGGAAGGGGAACATTGGCTTTATCTCTCTTAACAGGCAGAACAATCACACAGAAAACAGAAGCGTATCCGAGATGCTATACTGAGCTGAAACAGCGAAATTCTTCAGCCCAGAGCAAAAAATGTAGCTTTAAATACTCAGTAATCCAAATATTCTCCATTACCAAATGTAATTCTAGCTAAGGGTATTGTCTAAATATACAGAAATACATACAGATATAAAGAAATAACCTTGCCAAAAATTACGAGCCCATACCTGAAGATCATTTCCAACCTGCAGCAGCATCAGGTTACATATTTTAACTGAACCTTTCCTGGATTTTTTTCAGTTCCATTTTATCCTCCTTTAAAACTCTCCAACTCTTTTAGCATGGGTAGGTTTCCCATCCTGACAAACAGCATGTAAGGGGAACCTGTGTATTATTTCTGTCTTTATTTCATGTTATACAAAATAACAATGCTCCAGGAGACCTACCCAACTATTTGAAAACGTTACTTAAAAAAATCCACTACTGAATTTCCAAAAATTGTTGCAAAATGCAATCAAACAAATAATGAAAATAAAAGGTTAAAATCACCCTTGCCTCACCACATCACCACCTTTCTCACCCTGTTCCCCCTAAAGCCAGCGGAATACATTAAGAGTTTTGCAATTTTCTGGAGAGGGATAATAGATGTGGTTCACTTCAGACCAAAGTTGAAATACTTTCCAGACAAGTGTCCATCCGAGTCAGTGGCTTGCCAACAGTCTGATACTTCCTAAGCTAAGCAGGTTCGAGCCTGTGAGCCTCATCTAATTGCTGTGATGACAGATTCACACTGGAAAAGAAAGGTGGTCGTTCAAGCAGATGGTTCCATGCCACTAAGGCAAAAAAACCTCCTCCATAAACCAGCAGACCAGTGACTTTTAATCTCAAGGTTCAAGGACTCTGTAACTCTATAGCCTGCTCACATCTGGAGGAAATAAGTCTGTTGTGGAGAGGAAAACATAATGTCCACAGCTCACAGCCAGCTCAGCTGATGGGCTGGCAACAGTTGGGGATTGTGGAAATCTCATTGCAACTCCTTCTGCAGCTTCTGGAAGGATCCATCCTCAGCAATTGAGTGCCTACTTTTTGTGCTTCACCCACTTTAGGTAAATGTTCACTGTAGATCATTTGTGAGTGACCATCTTTTGCAGTTTAGCCAAGTTTTGAAGTCAAGTTATCGTTAATTTGTTTTTCTGTTAGGGAGTGTTCTCTCTTAAAATTCTGTGGAAAAATTTTAAATAAAGATCAATTTAAATATTGTTTAATAATATTGGTCTTCTATATCTTTTATGTGTCTTGTATCCAAGAGTATATCCTTAGAGCCATTAAACAAGTTTAAAGATACTACAATGAATTTTGATTTCAGAGGGACAAAATTACCAGTAACAGCATCTACACAAGTCAGGGTGAAACACAGCAGGAAAACAATGCCACAGACTCATGCTTCAGTTGAATTCAACAAAGATCAGTACGGGTGTGACTAAAATCACTCGTGTCCTGGATATGTCAGCTGCAGATCGCAAGTAAAAAATTAATTTGACCTTCAATTCACAAGGGGAAGGTAAGAGTGAGAAATGCAGAACATGACTGCATACAATCACCTGCCAGTCTGGAGTCCAGAAGGTTTTACAAGAGGTTTTGTCACCTATGAATAGATTTTGGTATACCTGGAATTTGAAAAAAATACTGGTTTTCTTTTTAATAAGAAATTATATTTCCATTTAATTTGAATTTCATTAATAATGCAAAAATAAATTCTTTCTGGTTTTGTAATCCAGTTAATTCTTTTTATAATAAAATAATAATTCTTATTCTTATTCTTATTCTTAATTCTTATTAATTCTAATAAAATAATTCTTATTTTATCTCTTTCTCTAGCTGTTGGCTTGAAGTTCTTTTTACTTTCAAACACCAACAATGTCCTGGGTGTTTGGTGTTGTCTCTCCATAGTTGTACTGGCTGTGCAAGGCTCCTGAGTTGAAGTCTTGGCTCTATTAAGTATGTGGTATATGGAATCAACTAGTCCAAGCACCATTATGTTTCTGTTCCCTTTCAAGGTTTTTGTTCTATCTCTTTGTATAATTTTCCTAGAGAAAGAACAACTTGGCGCAGATCTTAGTAGAGATGAGCTCCTGGACTGCTACTATAATTAATAAGAATTACCATAGCAAAAAGTTCTTCAACCTTTATTGCTCTGCTTTTCCTGTGAAACCCTTGGCCAGTGAGAAATATTTGAATGCCTATTTTGTTCTTTCTTAATGGTAGGGTTTCGTACAATTCGGTAGCAGAACAGAGAACAGGGTGCATGTCTCCTGCTTTTGAATCTATTCCTTTGTCCACTATTCTGCATTAGCTGCATACAAATTCTTCTGGTCTGTAGTGGAAAGGAGGACGGTAACATCTTGTTTATGGCATCAAAACACTCATCATGGAGCAACAATGAACAACAATCTCATCATAGATCCAAATACATAGAATGTTAATAGCAAGCAAAGCAAAGAAGGAGTTAATATCTGTGATAGGAAGAGTCAGCCTCATCTGCTGTGGAAGCCACCTGGTACCCATTAAGGAGCAGTTATGAGAGATGAGATGGGTGAGAGATAAAATAGGAAAGTTTTTTAATGTAGGAGAGAATGAGCAAGAGGCAGCATTGGACTAGTCATAGTGGTAATAAGCAGAGCCAGGTGTTTGAAACCGTGGAGAGACAGGAGATTTATAGGCTTCTTCAGCAAATGAAAAGCAACTTTCTTCTTCCATCTGTAGGTAATGAGATACTGGTAGGGCCCACCTAAATGCTGATAGAGAAGATAATAAAATAGTTAGCATGAAGTTGACTGGATATTTGCTCAAGACTGAAGCAAAGGTCCTGGGTTACTATTCAGTGGATGGAGATACTAGTGTTTCAGAACTTGACTCATGCCCCTGTCCCTGTTTGTGCTTAACCTTTTGAGGGTTTTACTTTTAAAAGAATCTAAAGAATACCCCTGTCTGCCAAGTAGTCTGGTAATTTTTAGGAGACAGAGCAGGACAAACAGATTACTCATGAACAAATGCTTTTCTTTAGCAAAATACTTCTTGACTGGAAAAAACAGTATGTTTCTCAGCTTCTATTAGAGCAAGCTGGATACTCTTAATCCTTATGTTCAACTGCTAGGTTGTCTTCCACTCCCCTTCTCTACCTTCATATTTCCCAATTCAAAATCTATCGTGAGAAGTATATAAATCAACATTTATATGAACAAAAAATGTCTTTGAAATTGGGTTGTTATTTCCCCTCCTAAATAACTTATTAGTTTTATTTGTAACATGGTTGTAATAAGGCTGCTGAGTTATTTTTCAAAGGTCTGAGAAGCAGCATACAAAGTCTGAGTAGCAGAAATGGTTCTGGGTGCCAGTTTCTGCACAGTCTCTTCTGGAGGCTCCATATCAAACAGTAGTGCCAGAGCTGCAGGTGAAAGGAGAGATCCTTTCTACATGCTTTGCCCTAACTTGCAGTTGTTCAGGATCATCTTCACTGAGTCAGCCTTTGTTAATGAAGACATGGTAAGAAGTGGCCAGCCCAGGATGAGGGATCCTTTCAGCCTCATGACTTTTACCTGCTTGCCTTAGAAGGTTAAAATGCATAGCATTGTGATGAACGCATTCAACTTAAATTATAAGGCTAGCCTTACAATTCTTTTCTGGGTTCTGCTAGGGGATGTACAAGTGCATTGTCTTTGTGGTAAAAATTATCAAAATGCACACTCCAAAATTGATGTGTTTTTCTCTACTCATTAATGCTGTGGCATAGGCATTATTGTCAGTGGCCTGTTTTCTTTAGTGGTCATTTAGCAACAGTGACTGCCAAAACCACAAAACACAATAGTGGACGTGCTGGAGCACTTATTTGTTCCCATGATCCTTTGTTAAGCTAGTAATTCATACATCTTAACGCCAGCAGAACTGGAATAATTTTAGGAATAGATTTTGCAACATGATTTTAGGGGAAGAGGGAGGGGCAGGGCTGAGAAGATTGAATCTGCCCCGTGTGAGTGCACTGCCATTCTTTCCCGCACAGCCAAATTACAAGGTTCTTTTGCCAAGTTATTTTTGTTTGGTTTCTGGGCTGCCAGGAGTTTCAGAGCAGGTCTGTTAAAGCACTCCAGGGAACCTCATTCCTTCCTCTTTCCTATGCAGTTTTGCTGCAGCTGGTCAAATTTTCTGATTTTTGGGATTGGCTGAAATGTTTTGGTCTCTAATTAACTCAACTAGTAGTAAATTAATTCAGTGAAATACTGGCAGTAGTTCTGCATAATACTGGTTTAACAACTTACTGTTAACTTAGGTGCTTTCCTTAGTGGAAAACCTTAAAAGACACTGTGTTTGCCATTAGCATGCTTCCAAAACGCTCTGTATTTCAGAACATGTCATTTCCTCTAGTGTTTTAAAGACACAGCAGTGCACAAGCTGTCCCAATGGACTAGCAATGACAAGGATGAACAATGTATTTTTAGGAAACCCGAGTACACTGTCTGTGCCTTGACAATCCTATGCTGGCTGCAGCTACCTGTTTCAGCAGATTTTTTCCCCGTGTCCTAAGCAGAGCCCAAGGACTCAGCCGTGCCCTGCAAAGCTTCCTGTTTACAGTCGTGCATCCTCTGAAAACAGAGTGCGTTCTGCTTCCCACATCTCAGAAGCCATAGACGGATCCTGTAACATCCTGTGCTTTTCCGTCACTGCAGTGCTGCTTTTTCTGAGAACTGCCGAGAGAAGTCGCTCACAGGATTGTTAACAATATGGTCATCACCTTCTGGATGTGTCAGACCGTTGAGTACTCCAGGCCATTGGACTTCACTGACAAGGAAACAATATCAACAAAACATTTCCCTTTGTTCCCGCCATATATTGAGTTCACTGTGTATCACAGCAGACAACACACTTCCTACACAGAGAAAACCCACTGCCTTTTGGTTTGAGGCTGAATGTTACATTGCTTAAAGTTTGCAGAGTGAACCGGAACAGAAACGTAGCTCAGTATCGAATGGTTCTGGCAGCTTATCTTCCCCATTTGTATCCTTGTGGTTATGGCTGAGGCCAAGGTATGTATGTGTCTGGCTCCTGCCAGCAATGTCGCCTTCTTGAACTAAAAAAATGACCAGTTTGCAGCTCCCTCCAATGAGAAGCCCAGGTTAAAACTTTGTTCCTCTCATTTTTTTCTCTGTCCTAAAACACACACCTATTGTCCTCAGCGGTTACCTAGCAGTGTTCAAGAGAGAATGAGCAAGAATTATAAATTGGAATATAAAGAGTGAAACCCTCCTTAGTGTGGAAAAAAAGACAGCTGAGAATGGTCTTTTTTTCTTCAGAAATAAGGCAAATTCAGACTCTGTAACCCAAACCTGATCTCAGCCTTGCACCCACTTTCAGTGAGAAGAAATCTTGCACCATGAAAAGAGGGCTGCATCACCTCCTGCAGCACCCAGCTCCCTGCAGACTCACAGGGAGCTGCTCTGGTCCTTTCCTCACTGCTACCCATGGCAGAAAGCTGGGATGTCAATATCATTGTGTGTGTCACACAAATCACGTAAATCAGGGTTTGGCCTCAGTGTACAAATCTAGATTTGCCCTATAGCTTTCATGAAGTTTAGAATTCACAGTGCTCTTGTTTAAAGGATACATCTAATTAAGCCTTTCCAAACATATTTGGAATTATAGAGCCTTTCCATTGTTCTTACAATCAGAATAGCAGCAGCCGCAATCATACACACCACATCATTAAAAGGACTAGTTTAAACTAAAGACTATAATTGTAAGCCACTAAGTAAAATGTATACTTTAGAAATTCTTTCCAACGTATGAAATGATTCAATAAAAGGTAGAATTTAACAGCAAAAAAGTTGTAATTCTCAAAGAGTCTCCCTACTGAGGAAAAAACCAAAACAACCAAACGAACTGAAGGTAGAATGCTTGAAAAAAGATTTTAAAAAATCCCAAATCTACTGCTGAAAAAGATAAAATTCTCCAACTTACAAGTTAAATTAATGGTTAGTTAGGGAAAAGCCTACTTTCCCTATTCCTCAAGTAAAATCAGTAATGAAATCAAACAGTAAATAGATCTTTCTTTCTACATGTACTCTGAAAAACAGTCAATGGACACAGAATTTGTGTGAAACAGGGCTTTGTGAAAAGTAATGAGATGTTGCCAAAACTCATTACCTCAACCAACTTCTTAATTTATTCCCCATCCATCTGGAATTCACATATACACGGTCCTTCTCACTAAAAAATGATTTCTGCACACACACTAAATGACAAAAAGAAGAAACCCAAAAGGGCAGTGTAATAACCTGGCACATGCCTAGGAATTTTAATGCTCTTTCTTGTCTTTATGTATGTATGCAGTAACTTTGCGGGAACACAAATATAAGCTTTATTCTAAAAGCCTTACCTAATTGATTGCTGGGGTGCAGGCGCACAATCATAGTATCATAGAATATTTTGTGTTGGAATGGAAATAAAGGCTGGACATTTAAAGGTCATCTATG
>JBCJKH010058520.1:3963-21526 GCA_039877255.1 Loriculus beryllinus
TGGAGTGGGACTTGCAGTGGTTGGAGGTTTGGGATGGTTCCTATCCTTTGTTTGTATTACTGTCTCTCTTTTTTTTTTTTTTTTTTTTTCATTTTTTACTGCCTTTTGAAAGATTGTAATTGATTTAACATAAAAATAACTGGTTATTTTTGCTGACTCCTTTGCAAGCAGTGAAACACCAGCAGCAGAATATATAGTTTCTGTCCTTCAGTCATTGGTTTACTTCATTCAATGACCTTGTGCATTTTGGCTAATCATGTACTGCTATTTATTGCAAAAACATTTCTTTCTGCTAGAGAGACAAAGGATAAGAGTAACATTGCTTTCCCTAACAGAAAAGACATCTAGATCTTGAGAGGCAAATTTATTTCCTTATTACGGGCATGAGAGACAGCAAGAAAGATAGGAAGAGAGAGGAGATGTATAAACCTTATGCTGATTCAGGATGCACCATTTTGTTTGTTCTGAAGACAGGAGTTTGTTCCCTCTAATGTAACTTGTATGCAGCAAGTTACATCCTGGGGCTAGCATCACCATCAGGAGTGTCACAAGGTTTAAGGTTTAAGTGATTTCTGAAAGTCATGAGGTTCAGTCTTTTGCTCAGAGCAGGGCTAATTTCAAAGGATGACTGGGTTGGTCTGAGTGTTGTCCAGATGAGTTTTGAATATTTCCAGGGTTGGATACTCCTCTATGTCCATGCGCAAAGTAGTCCCAGTGCCCTCACTTGGGTCTTTGTTTTTCCCCTTATGCTTAACCCACAATTTTCCTTTCTACAATTTGTCTGGTATTGCCCTTTGAGAAGAGTCCAACTCTTTCTTCTTCACTGGCTAGCTGGATACAGCAACTATATCTGCAGCAGTTTTATCCTTGCAGTCTTTCACTTATTACAAGTGTTTCAAGACTATATTAATTCATTTATTTCACCCAAAATTTAGTGTTGCCTTGTGATTGCTTTCGGCAGGGCAATGTGATCTGCTATTTTGGTGTGCTTGTAAAAAATGAACACAAGAAAAAAACATATTCCTCCAGTCTTGTTGAGCCTCAGAAGCAGCACTACCTGCAATGAGGGAAATGAGATTTTGTAGGGATATTTTCCATCTAAAGCATCATTAGAAGGGCCTATCTATGAGCTTTCTCTCTTCAGGATATCCTACAAATCCAGATGCATTTTATAGCTTGTTGCATAAATCTCTTATGCTGAAATTTCTGTAAATTGAGAAATTAATTCTGTTACTCTTTAGCAATAGCGAAGTAGAATATATTTGTAATTAGGAGCTTGTGCTTTACATGGAGTCATTTCATCTCCAATAAAATCGGAGATGAAAAAGCAAATCTGAAGCTTTACTGTATCAAAAGTTGGTGTGTGAAGGAGGCTGGTTAAATATTTGTTTATAAGTGTCCCCATTTAGACAAACATTACTGTAATAATAATGTTCAAAAATACATTCTCTTGGTACCTGGAATAATTGCAGCCAATCTGAATGCAGTTTATTTCTATTTATTTTCTCATAAATTCACCAGCTTCTTCCACCAAAATCCCATGTCAGTGTTTTGGATCTAATGTTCTGTGGTTTTAGAATTATCCTCCACATGTATATTCCAGAATTGCAGCTCTACTATAAAGTCATCCTGCAGGGAGCTCTTGAAGCTGTTATGACCTCATTTACATAGCGATAAATTCCCAAATCTCATTCAGCCAATGTTTTCTCTGTGACTAAATATTTCAGACACCCACCATAAGAGATAATTTTACAAAGTTGAAGTGATATGGGAAAAAGTGTTATAATTAAAGGTATAATAAACTATGAAACTATGAACAAATGAACTCTAGTGGAAAAAAAGACAATAAGCCTTTAAAACCTATTGTTCCTAATTACAGTAATGGGTGTTTCTCAGGCTTGGTCTTTGAGGCTGTTCTACATAGCCCTCATTACTGTGACTAACCTTGGAATAGCATCATCCTTCTTTTTAATTTATGGATTGCATTAAAGGCAGCTATAGTCTATATATGTAGTTTCCTAAAGCTTAATTTTCTTGCATAGTGAAAAAGTGTTTTTTCACACACACACACAAAAAAAAACAAAACAAAAGCAAACAACCCAAACAACAACAAAAAAATCCCAACCACCAACAAAACTGACAAAAAAAGAGAAAAAATACGCAAGCCACATCATCTTTCATTTAAAAAGAATTACACTGAAGGTATTATCATTGCATGCCCTCTAAAATGTGTACTGTATATAGGTGCAAGTTTATTTCGTTTTAATTTACAGGAAGTGCTGAAGGCAGATTTTGGTTCTGTCACGATCCCAAGTTTTCTGGAAAAGCTTCCTGTTTGAAAAGGATAAGGATTGTTGTTGCTAACAGGACTTCCTCATTGGAGTTACTACCAGTGTAGATACTGCCAGAGCAGACATCTTAATGACAATTGATGACTACTTAAGAAAACACTCTTGAATAAGTGAAAAGGTTTTTTCTCTTTCTAAAATACATTAAACCAATTGTAGTGGCTGTAGCTTCTAAAACAATAATAAAAAATAAGGAAAGCACAGTTCAAAAAGCTATGGTTGTTTTAATTGATAAACCTGTCTTAATTGTTAGCTATTCAGTAAATATTTTTTCTTTCAAGGCAGACGGACCATAGCTATTCCTGTCAAGTTCATGTTTGATACCTTTTCTCTTGGTAACATGTTGATGTGTCTTTGGACCTAGGCTATCTAGTATTCAGAAAAGTGAGAAAATACTTGGGCTGGAAAATGAAAGAGGTTTGCTTTATTTTTGGAAATCGAACTTTCCTTTTATCTTCATATAAGCCTGAAAGAGTTGTATATGTTCATATGGCTTCTAATATTGAAGTGTCTTTGACAAATTTAGGGTTTAAAGTTTGCAGAAAAATATGCTCAATTTCTCAAGTCCATTCTGATGTCCTCATGTTGTAAATTTCTTTTGTCTGTTGGGATTTTTTAATTATTAATTTATTTTCCTCAATACTGTTCTTTCAAGTTGGTTAATGCCATGACTTGAGTATCAGTAGTGTGAACACTGAACAAAAAAAGGAGGGAAGAATAATGTTTAGTGAATGATATTGTCTTCATCATGTATGCATTGATTTTGTTTAGGTGATTAAGCTGGGGATTAAAAATCAGCAATGCTACAAAAACTGTATTCATTATCAGCACCCAGCTTACGACAAAATATTGTACCTGGACCTTGTCCCATATTGTTCATGGAAATATTTAGCCAGAGTACTCTCATCTTTAGCATCTTCACAGGCAGAGAATATGAGAACACTGAATTGCTGTTTTGAGTATAAGGTTAAAACCTAAGAGGTTTTTCAGAGCTACGTTTAAGAGGGCAACTTAGGCCATAAGTGACTCCTACAGAGCTGTATGAAGAGCTCCTTTCCCCACATTGACCAGTGAAGAGTCACTGGGTCAGGACACTCAGTCATGTCCCAGTCCTTCAGTTTTTCAAGTGTTGTACCTGTCATATAAACTCAGAATTTAAGAAATACAAAGTTAATGGAACCTGGATTTGCTGTCTGTATTTTGTCTCCATAGAATATCTTAAAACTTTCTGCTTTCAGTACCTGGCAGCTTTGTGCTAGTATAGTTATGTCTAGAGTATAAAAAGTATTTTTGGCAGGCAAAAAATGTTACTGTTGGGTAGCACTGATTCAGCACTGAACGCTGACAGAAGGGGAATAGGTAAGTTACTGCTTTAGATTTCAAAAAGTTACTGCTTTATATTTTAAAAAATGTCACAAAAAATCAAATAGAGGCAAGGAAAGAGGCAAGGAAATAGAGCAGGAAGCTGAGAGATTATGTTGATGGAAACAATGCCATTATGCATCCTTTATGTTATGCTTTGTACAAACGAGCTTATTGATGTGCAGGGTAGAGGCCATGTGGCAATTTCCATTTTAATTACCCTTTTCAGTTTCTTGTAATCTGAAGAAACTTCCTGGGTTGACTTCTTGACAGGTGGACTATTTTACTGGGGAATTTGAGCATATTGGATGGAGGTGGTTTTCCTTCATCAAACCAAAAGTCTCTGCAACTATTTCCTAGTAGCTTAACAGATGAAAGGGTGTTTATTAAGGGAGAGAGAAAAAATTTAGCATGAGAAGGGCCCATTCTGAAAACTAATGTAAAACCTTTTCAGTAGTATTGAAGGCCTTCAGGATTTGGATGTGTGAATAGATTTTCATATTCTGTCAAAGCTAGAAGTGGAAGAAACTAACGCCTGGGTCAGATCATTGATCGTCATCCTAGATCAAAATTTCTTTGGTCACCAGTAAAACAGTAAAGCATTTGGTGACTCAAGTATCCCCATAGATCTTGAGTGTGTATTATCTTTTCTTCAGTAGTCCTTTGCTGTTCACTTTCTCTTATATTATTAAACTATAGGAAAGAAATAAAGTCCTGAGGTAATATTTTTTTGAGCCTTTCAGTTTGTCTCCTCTGAAAATCATTGCTTTGCTAGGATCTTAACAACATACTTGATAGACCAGTCAAATTGCTCTGAAATAGTAATTTTGGTTGGTTTGCTGCCTTACTAAATGTCTTGGTACATGACTTCTAACTCCTTTTTAGTTTATACATTGATGTTAGATGATACTTTACAGGCATATCAAGCTGCATGTTGTCTCATCATTCTCCAGCATTCAGCAGTGATCTGGATTTACTGACTGTCACTTAGATGTTACCACTTAGTTTTTGACTGCATTTTACTAAGCCCCTAATAAATTCCACTCTTGATTCTGTCAGAGCGGCATTGTCTGTGCACAGTGAAGCACAGTCTAAACTGTTGTTAGTATAACTCTACAGGGGAACTAATCTTTCACTACGCTTTTCTTTGTTCTCCATAAGCTAAACAAATTCTTCACACGGCTGTAAAGCTTGTTTTGGTTTACAGAGATTGTGGCAGAAAATGACTTGCCATGCATCTCTCTGGTTATATTTTTGACCTGTAACATGTTAGTTTTTAAACTCATTTAATAGAATATTTTACATTGTTTCTTGTCTTGGAATGGCTTCTTTAATAAAAAAATAAAAAATAAAAAATTAAGGCAATTGGTTACTTTGAAGTCTTTCCTTCCAAATCTTAGAGAAAATTTTAGACATTGCCATAAGCGGGAGTCTAGACACCTGCAAGAGCATACAGGATACTTGAAAACAGGGAAAGTCAGTGTTCACTTTTTCTTTGTGGCTAACTTCCTACTTACAGTGTAGCCATTTTCATACTTCTTGACTTAAACGCCAAGTTAAATACCTATCTGAGAGTTGTATAGGCTAGTATCTCTCAGGAAACAACCATTATAAAACCTCAACAACAAACACCACTTTTTTTTTCTGCCTTCTTTACAAGTTATTTTTAAGCACTGTGATTTAAACATGTTCAGTTGTGATGATGCACTCATCAGTAGAAATAATATGAATTGACTTAAAGCTGTAAAACACCCTAATAGGAAGCAGTAATTTTGCAAGTCAGTCATTTGTAACAAAAGGCCATTCTTCTCTGCTTTCAATCTCTTTATTCCTGTAGCTGTCTGGTACTGTTACTTTAATGCAAACAATAGAGGTAGAAAAGTCTTTGATTGTCTGTGTATATAAATGTGTATTTCAAGTGCCTTCTGGAGTCCTGAAACCAAATCATTGCTGCTAATGATAAATCTCTTTTAGTGACCCTGCAGATTTTTTTCTGATCAAGCCTACTCTAGGATTGTATGACATAAAATGCTGTTTGGGTTAAAATGTAGGATTTAATATGGCTGATGCTTAAGTTTGATGTGTCATTATCAGAAAGTATTTTAGCTGTGATATGTGTTCAGAAAGGACTAATAGATTATAAAATGCTGTATTTCTGTTTGTTGCGTATAATTGGAGCTAATGGCATGTTGCTGTCTATGATGGATGTTGACATAAATGCAGAAAGAAATGCATTTTCCCTCATAAGAAGATGGTAACTTAGAGATATGCTGTCTTCCAGCTTAATAGAGTTTAAATATTAATCCAGATGGCTTGCATAGTAGGCCCTTTACAAGGGGTGCTTGCTGACATACACTTTAAAAAAGAATTGTTTGGAGAAAATGGAGTTAGCTGGAAGTTGCAACTATTTTTAGGTTTTATTATTTTGCTTTTGTTGATTTTTGTTGCCGTATTTTAGAATTAAGCTCTTAAGAAAGAAGAATGTCAGCATGAACTCTAGCACAGAAAAAGGAGAAGAAAAAAAGAATAGAAAAGAAACCCAAGCCCTCCCCCCCCCAGTGGGATGGTGGAGACAAAGTGAGGTAAACACGGTTTAATAGGGAAAGCAAAAGCCACACACACATACAAAGCAAATAAAGATTATGTTCCCTGCTTCCCATGAGCAGGCAGGTGTTCAGTTATTTCCAGGAAAGCAGAGATCCATCATGTGTAATGATTACTTGGGAAGAAAAATGCCATCACTCCGGATGTCCCCCCCTTTCTTCTTGTTTCCCCAGTTTTATACGCTGAGCAAGATGCCATATGGTCTGGAGCATCCCTTGGGTCAGCTGGGGTCACCTGTCCCATCTTTGACTTCTCCCAACTTCTTATGCACCCCCAGCCTACTCACTGGTAAAATGGGATGAGAACCAGAAGAGGCCTTGACTCTGTTTAAGCACTGCTCAGCAGTAATTAAACTATCCCTGAATTAGCAACAATTTTCAGCACAAATCCAAAACATAGCCTCACACCAGCTACTATGAAAATTAACTCTATGCAATTCAAAACCAGGACAACAGGACAGAGTAGCCAGCCTGACTTCCGTTTGCAGAAAAATACTGGAACAAATGTTCAGGTCCTGCAACCACTAAAAAATAATGCAGTTGTAAGTAGCAGACAACGTGCATTTGTTAAGAAAAAGGTCTTGTCAAACTGACAGTGACAGGTTAATAGACCTTGTGGCTGCAGAAAGAAACAGTAGATTTGAGATGCTGCAGCTTCACTTTAATGAAAGCTATGACACTTGTTTCCTGGTGCATTCTCATAAGTAAGCTGAGGAAATGCAGCATCTATAAAAAGTGTGGGACAGAGTGGAAACTGCGTAGTAGCTGTACATAAATCGTTGTAAGCAGAGCAGCAAGGTGGATTTAGAGAATAGGTACTTCCTAGTAATCAGATTACTGAAGCACAGAAATACGTTGGGAATATGTTTCTGGTGACATTTGCTGTATTTCTATTCCTCAAGGCCTTTAAGAGGTTGGATAAATGTACATCACTAGCAGTTTCAACGCAGAGGTTCCAGCCTTCTTTCTGATACTGGGAGATAAACTTGATCTCTTGAGCTCATTTTAGAACCTATTTTGTATCATGTTATCTCAGAAGGAGATTGGGTCACTCTGCTCTGCTTTTCTTGAGAGCCAGTGAGTTCATGACTGCACATGTTTTCATAGCTCTAGCTCGTAGTTTTAAGTAATGTTGGCTGTAAAGAACAGAACTACAGTATATTAGCTATATCTTCCTGCTCTTTTCTGTAGCAAACAAGAAAAAAAATAGGATTATGAGAATTTTTATTAAGTATCTTGTTTCAACTTCATTGTGAAAAAACACCCTAAAACAAAATTGAGCAAAAAAAAAAAAAAAAAAGAATTTCAGTGTGACTATGGTTGATTGCATGTGAATTAAAAAAGTAGCCCTCATTTACTGATTAGATGTGTGCATTTCCCTGATCTGATATTTGCATGGTTTGTTCTTTTACTTATTTATGCTCCTTTCACTCTCTTGCTTTTTGTTGACAACGTAATGAAACAAATGAGTGAAGTCTCTTGGATATATACAGAATACTTACCAAGTGTTGTACCCAGTAGTTTAGTTTTGATTGAAGCCCCAACCATGTCAGATATGTTATTCACATACTACTGCAGTTCATTCCTTTTCAACACCATCAAATACGACACATACTAAATTCTAAAGATTTCCTTTGTGAAGGCAAGTGCGAGTATTAAGGAACAAATTGCAATTACTCCACTCTTCTCTCTCCTTAAAAGTGTCTCCATAATATTATTTCCTGCCATCTTGTTCTACAGAAACCTTTCTATTCCATCCACTACAGGAATATGGGGAGTATAAAAAAGTGCACATCTGTGTCTGTGATGTCTTTTTATCAGACAGTAACAGCTATAGCCAGCAACTTTTATTAGCATATGCTGAGTAGCAAGGAAGGGTGGAGTAGTTGCTCAGTACTTTTTATATGTCTAATTCTAAACTTTTAAAATTCACCTTCCACTGTTTTGTACTATGAAGTTTTAGTGCTTTGGGATTAATGCATGTGAGGATAGTCTCAAAATGTTAAATTTAATTAAAAATAATTCTGTAGCAAAGAATATTATTTTTTTTTTCTTTTTTAAGAATTCAGAAGGATTGATGATGATTTACTCTCATATGTTATAGTTCCCTGGATGCTAATGCTTGAACAAAGGTCAATATATTGTCTATTTCTGAATGCAGCCTCTTAATTTTTTATTTCAACATTTCAAGGTAGTGGTCTCTCTGAGTTATCCTTGTTACTTTTCTCTCAACTAGAGAAGCTCTAGAAAAAATGTGCTTTCCAATTCCCTGGAGCGATATTTTTCTGCATTAAAATAGTTTGAAGATAATGATCAGAAGTGAATTAAAGATTAGTTCTATCAGTAAAATTTAACGAATGAGATGAGGGAGGAAAAATAAAGATGGAAAAGTTAAGTTGTTATTGCCACTGTGTGTAAGAAACTACTTTAAGAGAGATACATACTGCTGTCTCATTCTGTCTGTCTCCCTGAAAAATTCTTTCTCCAAAGAAAGATTTTTCTTCAATATTTTGTAATGGTAGTTTGGTTTTCTAAATGAAATGCTTGCTACATAATCTTGAGATGATGGGCAATGGTTACAGTTGGGGTTTTTTGTGCAGTGATGAGGTTGTTGGGGTTTTTTTCCCCCTGCTTGGTTTCCAGTTACATGCAAAGCTTTCCTTAGTGAGTTCACCAGCTACTGATCCCGCTCAAACATAAGGTGGCAGGTAAAGGAAACCACAGCTCCATGCTGGGATCCTGCAGCTCATGTGGGACCAACATAGTTTGGTCTCATCAGTAAGAAGAAGAAATACCTTGGGACTGAAGGCCATCAGGCAGATCTTGCCCAGTCACTTACTTGGCTTCAAAGAGGGACACAATAAGCAGATAGAGTTATGTACAGATCATTAGTTTTACTTTTGTTTCATGGTCACTTTGTTTCTCTGTTTAAAGATGAAATACTGGAACTCTTATACAAAAGTTTGGCTTTTTCTGTGTTAAATGATATTCCAGTCCTCTTTCAGAAACTTGCGTATGTAAATATTTGGGCAGCTCCATCTCAAGACTGTGGCAAACTTGGGATGCTCTCATGCTGTCTGAATCTTAAAAGTAGAGATCACAATGCTATTAGGATAGGGTAATCTTAAATTTGGTTTTGTCAAAGGTTTTCCTGTCAGGTTATTTAGTACTTTACTTTCACAAATAGATCTCTCTGAACACCCTGGTTGTGTTTGATTGCTGAAGGAAAGAGTTTAAAGGAAAAAGAGAAGAATTTTGTTCAGAACCACCTGTCCAGCACTCTGAGATAGTCCATAGTGGCTATCATGTTCACAGCAGTAAGGAAATTTCACCTACCTCTGTGCTTGTGTTTTGCAGTGTCACCTGAATGTATCTGAAAGGTAATCTAAAAACACAACTACTGTGCTCTAAGTGTTGGAATCATTCAATTGCACAGTGAACATTAAATAGCATTTGCTGTATGTATTATCAGCAGTCAGAGGAGGGCAGAACAGTAACAACACTGGGCTGGGGAAGCAGTTTCACAATGCTGCAGAAAGACCTGTGAAGTAAAGAAGATTTACATTCTCTAACTGGGGCTTAACTGTGACTTTGTTGTGGTTGGCTCATGTTTCATTTTTCAGTAGAGCAAATTATTAAATGTTTTATTACCAGATTAATCACTTCCCATTGCATCACACTGAGAATTTGCTGATGAAAGCTGTTGACCAGTGTTCTCTCATCCTTCTGGATGCAGCAACATTGAGCTTAAAATAATAAAGAATCCAGTACTTCCAAGTCATATGAAGTAGTGTTCTGCCTTTTTGTAGCAATACCTTTCCAAAAGCCAGAGAGACAAGAATTTTCCTCACTTTTTGTCATTCTTAAAAGTATCTTAAAATCTTCCATCAGTTCATTAGGTGTTTGTGTTCTACTTGTAGTACTATCCCTTCATTGACTTCTATTAAAAAAAAACAACAGAAGAGCACTTGTAAAAATAATGCTGTACAGTTTCTTTAACAAGTTATGCAAGCTACTGTGAAAGTGTTTTTCAGAATCATGCTAGAAATCCTTTGAATAGGTGTTACTGATTTCTGAAGAGGTCTTGCTGGAAAACGAGTGTGCTGCTCAGGTCTCCAGAGTTGTTAACAAAACTCACTAAAAAGATGATAGCATTGAAGAAGCAACAGCAGGAGAAAATCAATTCCATGGCTACCCTTTGTTTGTTCTCAGCTAGATTATACATGGTACAGTATATGGATTAAGCTATATTATTTCATCTGGGGCTGAAAGTTGCTCTCTTTTTATATTGAGAGTTATTTCATGTGCCTGTAACACAAGTGAGCTGAGGCCTGTTGCTGAGTAGATATGGCAGACAGACTGGCATTCTTTACTTGGAATGTGTGAACAAGGATTCTTTAAGCACCAAGTAAACATTACCTTTAGGAGAAGCGTAATCCAGTTAGGGTGCCAGAGTTATTTTAATGAGGAAGGTGTTTGTTTTACTCTGCTACCAGCTCTTGTCAGGACCATATGGTCTGTCAGCCCATTCATTTGCTGTTAGATACTGATTTTTTCTTTTTTTCAAATTTTATTAATGAAGGCATAGGAAAGGCATCATATTTGTAAAAAGGAATGGCATCATTTATATTTTCATCATACCTGCAAGTAACATTTAATGCTTATATTCATTCTAGTCTGCTGACAAATGAGAGGAGGAGAGGGAAAAGAAGAAATTATTGAAAGAGAAAATGGAGGAAGGTCCCAGGAAAACTAAGCTAAAAATTCCCCATATTTTTAGATTTTATTTTAGAAAGATCTGTCATGGGTTGTTGACTGGAGCTAAGTCTCCATTATGTTGTTTTGAGAAGGTGTAAGTCCTTATTTGTCCATGCCAGAAATAGCAAAGGTAGAGCACTGATTTTTAAATGAAGCTGAAGCTACCTTCTCTTTTCATTTACTTCTTCCAGTCACTCCCCAGGTCAACAGGTACTATACTTCTCCCTTCATCTTTGGAAAGACAGTGTTATCCTCAAGGAATATATTTTATCAGAGGTGGGTTTTAACTTTTTTCCTTTGTACTGTGCTCTTTGCAGCACGTGTTTGGTTTTTTGTCTATAGCAGGATATTTTTGAGTGTTTTGAGAGCTTTGAGTATGTATTTGGGACTAGCAAGAAAATATTAGATGGAACAGTAAGAATGTTAGCTTTGGCTTATAATTTATGCTAAGGCTCATGAACCACAAGAATCCTTAGACTCACATCCCCTTAAATAATGCTTTCCTCCCAGATGACAACACACTAGAATATCTAATGATTTTAGCAGCAACTGCAGAAATGTTTAATCAACTGAAACAGAAGGCTCTGCAGAGAGGTCTAGAGCTATTTCTGAGTTGTAGCTTTTGGACTAAAAAAGCCTTATCAGCTTTCATTATATTTGTATTTCTTATTATTGCTGTCATGATTAAATTTGAGAAGTTCTAGCTCTTCAAATCAGGTATCTTTTTAGAAAAATCAACCAAGTAAGCATGAACAGTAGTGCTAGAAGTATTACTTTTCTGTCTTTCGGGAGCACCTAACATATTTCTAAAAGATGTACATGACTTTTGGATCCCATTTTGAAAAAATGGGGCTTTTAAAATCTTGAGCAGCAGTTCTCTACTCATAGGCAATTGATGATATTTTAAGCCTGGTCTTTAGGAAGGCTTGATCAGGACAACAGTGTTCCAATTCACACTGAAAATCTAGTTCAAAACGTTGGTGATTCTCAGACACTTTTGTCCATCTCTCATGCTTGTCTGCAGTGGTATAAGAAGAGGATTAATTTTTTCATGTATAAAAACTAATCTAAAAAGGCTTTATCTTTTATTATCAGCAATCATATGACTGTTTTCTTTATACTACCAATCTGCTCTTATCAGGAAACTACTAGATTTTTTCCTCCAAGAATTTCTTTTTTTTCCCATTTCTGTTCATTGACTTCAGTGGGAGCTGCAGTCCTGTGTAAGCAGTCTTACTTCAGTGCTACTTTGTTCTGTCCCTTTTATCTACCCATTCTCACATATGTGCATTTTACAAAAGTATTTGGGGTAGAAAATAGTTTTGCAACTTAACTCAAACTTATTATAGAAGAAATTATTCCATTTCTATGGAGTAGTTTCAGGTGTCTACTGGGAAGAGGGAATAAAGGAATTAGCTTATTCTTTCTCTGTATTCCTATTCCCAACCATGTTCAGAATCATAGTATGGAAGAATAATCAAGGTTGAAAGAAACTTCTGAGGGTCTCTAGTCCAACACGCTGCTCAAAGCAGTTCAACTAGGTCAGGTTGCTCAGGACTTTGTCCAGATAAGCTTTGAATATATGCAAGGATGGAGATTTCTCAGCTGCTCTGAACCCCTATTTCAATATTTGATCATGCTCTGGTGAATAAAAAAAATAATTCCCTTGTTATACCTTGTGCTGGTTGATCCCTGTCCTTTAGGTGCACACCTATGAGACGACTGACTTTACAGTCTTATCTACACTGGGAAGACACTACTTGTAACAAGACAAGCTTAGTAATTTTGATTAGTTTGCCTTAATTAGAACTTCTTGCTGTTTTGCTGAAATTCCCCAACAGTTTATTCTTTACATTTGTTTCACATACTGTGGCAAGCAGCAAATGTTTGCTTTATAATTAAAGCTTCATGTCTTACAGAAGGAATGAAAATACATACAAACCACTATTTAAACAGGCAACCCATTAAATGCGATTCCTCTCAAGGTACATTTAATATTGTACTGACACTTAGAAAAGTATTTAGTAACCGTTCAAGGAAAACCTTTCTTCTTAGCATTGACTGTATAAGTCGATAACCACAGCCACACAGTGCTCTGAAAAAGATGTTACTGAATGATAACTAGTTGTATTTTCAGGTGTACTACAGCACGATTTTTGCCTAATACTTTTGAAAAGGGGAACTGTATGAAAGTATTATAATTAACAAATTATATACCTGATAGAGCATCCATATTTGAGGCTTAAAAAAAAAAATAATGTTGCCAAGGACTAAGATGTTTGACAGCTCAGACTTAAGGCATATGTAACATATCCAAAACTCCTACATTTTCCTGGCCTTTACCCTGGTATGTCACAGTAATCACTCACACACTGCCTTACAGGTTGTCACATGTCATTTTACATGTTGATCGGCTAGCTATGTGCAGGATTATACAAGATGCAATGCCTAAATTTGGCTGACAAACATAACCATTTTGTCAGTATCAGTAGTTTTTTACTCATCAGAAGTTTTCTGTGGCCTTGCTAATACCTTTGCAATTATTCTAACTGGCATTGCTTATCCTCCTTTAAAATTAAAATTTCTTGGCAATGTAATGACAGTCATAATCAAGCATGAGGAACATGTGCACTTCAGATTATTTTAACTTTTGAGCTTGTCAGATTTCAGCAACTTTTGGAAACAGGTATGTAAAGTGCACAGAGGTAAAATTTGGCTCCCCTGCATAAGGTCCAGTGAGCATGAGAAATTACTTAACTGGGGATTCATGTATGTATGGACTCAGTTGATATTATCAGTGTAGAAGGACTTTGCCATTTATGCATTTTTCAGGTTTGGATGACAAGCTGCTATTGCAGTGTTCAGCTGCAGTAGGTATTACATATTTGACTATGAGCTTATACTGAGTTTGTGAACAGTTTCACTGAGTTTGTCCTCTGCTGTTGCTTGTTGTGTGTGTGATTTGGAAAGCCTACTGGAATTTGCTCATATTGCCCATTTTGATTGCAGGCTGGTGTGTGGTAGGAATGTGTCTGCCTTGGCAAATCAAATCCTCCATCACCCATCAGCAAGTATCATTATTGTAGCTATGATGTCATTACATGTGACAGCATTAAAAGCATTGATTGCATCAAAAATGATTTGAATCATCCTCAAGGTCAGTGACAGTGGAGGCATGATCAGTATTTGAAGGGGATTGGAGGTTTTTTTCAATTTTTGATCACTGCCATAAAGTTGTCACTGAGGGAAGCAGAGTCAGACAACATTACATTTGCTTTTTAGTGGGCTCGCTTATCTGCAAGGAAATACAATTGAAATGATATGAAAAAGTGTGATGGAGGTTTGTACTGAAACTAATTGAAGTTTTATGGCCCATGTAGCTTCCGAGAAAAAAAATGTTGTTGGTAGATGTTGTTATATTGCAGTTTTTATTCATATGACAGGCTTTAATACAGTCACACCTATTTGGTACCAGCTTCATTATAGAGAATAAAATAATGGATTTAGTTTCAAAAAAGCTAATTTCCATTTGTGGTGGAAAGTTTATATGTAGCTCTTGAGAAATATTTATTAAAAAACAAAACAGAACAATGCCACACAGAGAAGTGCTTTTATGCCTTATGTTAAGGTTTGAAATTATGTCTCTTTTTTTTTTCTTTTTGGCTGTTTCTCTACACACAGCTTCCAGTATATGTCACAGTCATATAAAAGCTGCTTCTGATGACGTCCAACCTGATAGCATTGCAGTAGGAAATATCTTAATGCTGTATTTCTTCGACAGAAACGAGGAAGGAGATCTCTGCTTCTGTATTGGCCTCTGGCAGTAAGTTTGTTGACCATGTTATGCCTGAACTATAAACTGGATCAGATCTGAAAACTTGCTGTTGATTCCTTATATGGTTGAATGAATCTGGAAAAAGTCACATGAAATCACTGAAGTTGGAGGAAATAGCATTTTGGGGAATAGGATTTGGCAACAATTCCAAGCTACAGCTTGTGACTGTACTGAACATTTTTTTTCCAGGCTAAGGATTAATTTAACTCTGCATGGCTTTATAATATCAAACTGCTGAATTGCTGGTAGCTATGTACTGTAATAATCCTGAATTGATCTTGCTCTGAATGACTGCCACACTGCTTTCCAATGGGTTAAGAGTATGCCTCCTTCTCAAAGGAAAAAGCAATAGCAGAATAAATATATATATATATAACTCAATGTATAATATATATTAAGTCAATGTAAATATAATATTTTTTATATATAGTTGTTGCTTATAGCTGCTCCATTTACATACATTGTGAAAAAAATGATGTCTTGGAATCAATCAGTAATTGTTGACCTGTTTTACTTTGTACCAACCCTTCCATACCTTCTTCATATTACGTGCTTTCCTCAGTGATCATTTGCAGGTTTTGTGAATCCTTGAAAACAGTTAGGTGAACCCTGGGGCTTTGTAAACGGAAGGTTGGAAACCACATCGATGGCAAAGCTGACCTCTTGTATTCCATAAACTCAGTGGATTTTTCCTTCTGTCAAGGTTGCATTTGAACCAGAGTATTTCTTTAGACACTCCAAATCCTCCATCTCGTACCTTGTATTTAGGAGACACAGAGCGAAAACAAAGTTTGGTCTCCTATATTTAATGGGTTTGATTCTGATTATACATCTCCATTACTTCAGTAAAGAGGGATTCTCTGTATTTCTTTGATTTAAGTATTGGCCCTCAAATTGATAGTGCTATCACAAAAAGGAAAATACTGTTAGGAATATACACTCAAGAAAAATTACACAGGCTGCCTTTGAAAATGGAACTAATTTACTCACCAGATCCCTTAGCAGTGAAGCAGAAATGAGTGGAAAGGATGAGAAGTGATAACAGTGATGAAACCTTGGCATCCTTCTGTAGGCAGGCAGTAAGGTTTCCTTTAAAAATATGCAGTGAGGTTTGTGACACCATGTCACCATCTTCTGAGAAATGTCTGGATTTCAAAAGTTAGGTTTAAGACTCAAAGAGAAAAAAAATTAAGCATAATCATCTTTCCTCTCCCTCAGTCTTGTCTTTCATATTCTGATGCTCAGCATTAGCTACTAAAATTACTGGGTTCCACTGGAAACAGGCAAAATAACAATGCTGGCTGAGTGCTCTGAAAGTACTCACAAGGTTGGCCTTTCTGCTAGCTCTCAGTTTGCAGCACCCGAAGCCTGTTTCAGATTGAGTGTCACCATTGTGAGCGCATTAGCTGAGCTCTTTCAAGAAACTTGAGGAAAATTAACCACACTTTCTGATGACAATGAGTTAATCTTCCATGCTTGCATGCTTAAATTAGCTCAGCAAACAAGATTTATAAGGAAAGGCAGCAGTACAATTGTAACATGGTGGGTAGAGTAGCTTGAGTTGCTGCATTCCTCTGCTATAATGCTTTCAGTGCTCTTTCACCTGCTGAAACAAGTGTTAAACTGGCTGGTTTCTTCCCTCTCTGTTGTAATGCTTGACTCCAGCCTGGGATTGCTAAAGCTTGCTAGGTAGCATGGTCTGATTTAAGCTGTAGGGTTTTGTGTGGTGACCCCCTTTTTTCAGAGATATCTTGTTCCCTGCCTTCTGCAGCTCTAGCTAGCTATAACCTTGCTGACAGCATTTCTTATTTCAGGTCTTAGCAAGAGGGCACGTAGCACTGAGAGCTGACAGTCTCCTAGCATATCAGTGACCCTGTAACAGCTTCTTCCAGCTTAAACGTTGAAGCATGCATCCTCGATTTTCTGCGTTCTTTGCTTTTGTACTCCAATATTGGAAGCTGTTGGCTTTGATTAGGCTGAGCCTTCTCCCAGGAATGTGTTAGTTATTTGTCATAATTTCATACATTATCATAAATGCAAGCTCTTTTCTGCTGTATGATAATTCTATCACTGTCTATAAGAAATATCTCCAGCATAGCAAAATAACTCATGAAAACAAGCATGTTAATGCCTGACAGTTTGTCCTTTTTGTTTATCATTCCTCCTTTTAGCTGGATGCCAGAAGACTGCTCCTCCATTTCTTGTCCTCTGAAACTTTGAGTTAAAAGCTGCTGTGAATGGATTTTGCTTTGTGCACTAGGCTTATGCACACAATATATTAATATGTTCAGATAAACAAAACTTTGCCAAAATGGGAAGGAAGAGAAAGCACAGATTATGTCAGCTGGAAACCTGAGCGTACCATGTGAGGAGAGCCTTTCAAGACCCTGCCAGACTGGCAGACACTTGGCTCTCTGTATCCTCTTTCTGTAAGCTGGACATGACTGCAGTAGCAGCCAGCTTCTGCACGCTTCCTTTGTCCTTGATTGTATATTCTTCATAGCATGGCAGTCAGGCTCAGAGTAGTCCAATCTACGGCTAGATCAGTCTGCTTCAAAAAAGGCTATGGGGTTTTCTACCAGTTTAAAGCATTTCTGTTCACGGATGGCTGAGGATTCTCATGTCACTGAAGGAAATCTTAACACTTCACAAACCAG
>JBCJKH010058520.1:21626-60530 GCA_039877255.1 Loriculus beryllinus
GTGCCTAACAGGTGGTCCTTAAAAGGGATTTAACAACAGATCGTCATGTCATCTGGCACCATTTAAGGATATTAAACTGTTGGCTCAGATGCCCGTCAGAATTGCAGGAATCTCCAGGTATCTAAATCTCTGTAAGGAAACTTTTGTAGGTGAAAATATTCCTGCCATCCAACTTGAACAAAATTGCCTTTCTCCAAGCTGAACATCCCTGCGCTGCTCCTGGCTCTAACTCACAGGTGAGCCCTGGGTGGTTCTTGGCCAGAGACTGCCAGTCCACTAACTTGCAGCAACGTGAGTTTATGGTAATAGACCTCTGCAGTGACAGATTGTGACTCATTTTCTGAACTGATCTCCAAGCAAGAATTTGAAGCCAGAAGTCCTATAGTAAGCCACTACTCTATGAACAGCCTATAATATACCCTGAACTACGAAATTTCATGCTTTGCATCTGTGGAGATCATTGGTTGGAGATTTGAATGGTCCATTTCTATCCCAAGGAAACTCATGCCAATACAAAGACAGTGTTGTATGCCAGCTTCCCTTTATAGTACAGATTTTTCTCTTCAGCAGTATTTTAATTAATCAGTTATGAGACTTATCTAATTTTTCCCTAAAATCCATTTGATCTCCAGAAATCTGAATGGATCCTAGGCAACAAGGCTGACAAGAATTTGAATTAGTTGGCTCAGATCTGTTCTTCCTTGCCTGTGGTGCATTTCAGTATTATGGAGTTGATGTGGCTTGTATGTGATGGCATGTTGCAATCATAGACTTCAGTATATATGGTGGGAAAGGGTATAGGACCTTGGTAGTTAATTCCACTGCACCCAGCTGGTGGATTAGGCCGTAAGTATCTACAATGTAGTATCACTTTTTGTGGTCTCTGTCTGTTTGACTTCACTAGATTCTAAGGCTACTTCTTTGCCGCTAAATTAAACTAAATTAAAATAACTTGATTTATAAATAAATAAAATGCTCTTTCAACCTGTAACCTTTCTGATTTGTGTTTTTGAGTGTTTTTGGTGCAGAAAACCCCTTTCAGTTAACCCATTCAGTTAAATAATGGTCTCATCATTATACCTCTCACTGTGAGTGCAGGGAGTGGAACGGAACGGAACGGAAAGGAATGGAATGGAATGGAATGGAATGGAATGGAATGGAATGGAATGGAATGGAATGGAATGGAATGGAACACAACAGAACGGAATAGAACAGAACAGCTGCGACATGTTATGCGTATAGTTCTGCGTGACAAGCTCTGACAGAGGTCTAAGGGCCTGTCTGCAGTGCAGGTCCCAAGGGAGGCCAGTTCCAGGCATTGAGACCGATGAACACCCTCTGGACCCTGACAGAAGGAAACCTGCACTGCTCATATATCTGTCTTTAGACACACATGGAGTGCCACTGGAGAGAGAGCATAGGGGCAAATGGACTCCTGATGGAGCGTTGTTGTTCCCAGGCTCTTGTGCTTTGCCCTCTTTCTCCAAAAGAAACAACGCAGGCATTTTTAAGCACTTGTATCTGGGGAGGGGTGGGGTTGGGAGTGGGGAGAATCAGAAGGACATGAGCAGTGTGCTGTGTTAAATTACTATGCCACAAAAATGTACAGCCTGATAGTTCTTAACCTCCTTTTCTGGGTTGCTCAATTCCACTGTGTTTTGTAGGTACCCACGCTTATAATAAGTAATATTAATGGTTGCATTTGTATTTAGATTGTTGTAAGCATTCCAACTGTGTGGATGTTAGGAGTTGTCCTGTCTCTATTTTTTTGTGATGGGATTTCACCCTTTTGTGTTTTAGGGGAGGCAACCTAGCAGCTTCCATTGAGCTCACTTTTCCTCACTGCTGTGTAGCCTCTTCTGAAATCAGCTGCTGCCAGTATCAAGGCCAATCAGAGTCTTCGTTATGACCCTGATGCAGAGGTATCTGGAATCCATATAAAAGACCCCAGTAATTTCGTGGGGTTTGGTTCAAAGCCTGTTTCTGGAAAGTCTGAGAGACTCTGGGCTTCATTCTCCTTCTGTCATAAATTAGGTGAAGCACTACATTTGCACTGCCATAAATGAAAGGTGAGGTACGTCACAGATTTGTTCTTTATTCTTAGGATTTGACACAGGGAAAAATCATCATGTTAAACATAGAAAAAGATAGTTTTATAGAATATAACAAAAAAATGTTTTTGGACATTTTGGGACAACAGCTAGAATCCACAATAGGAAGAAATATGTTATGTTTGTCTGAAGGTGCAACATTTGGTGGACTGTAGTATAGTAAGAATTTAGGTACACATCCCAAGTGGACTATGTTTATTGCTTAACTATTTTATTGTAGCAGAAATTTTGCTTGCTTTTCAGGCTATGAGATACCATGGACTGTAAAAGAATAAATACAATTATTTTCCTGAAAACATCGTTATGTGGTGGCTTCAGAATTTTAGAAACCAAATCTTTTGTAGGTGTGGACCAACATGTGGATTCTGAGGGAAATCTTGCCTAAAATGAAATTAATTAATTTTCAGGAAATGGGCAGTAGCTTGAACAGATCAAAAAATCGTGAAGGATTCAGCTTGATTCATAGTGCAAATCAGAACCCATGTGTACCCTTTCTCAGTTTGTTTTAGAAGACCTAAAGGATGAAAAAATCAGCAGAATTGTGCTTGTATATGAAGGAGAGTACAGTGACAGAAATTTCTGGGTGGGAAACTATTTCTTGGCTTCCATCACCTAGATTAACTCGTAGAGCTCAGACTAGAGGAGAAGAGCAAAAACATTCCTACAACATATAGGAGGTATTTGTTATTCAGACTCCCAAATGCTTTAAAGTTGTCCTAAATGATTGCACTGTGTGTGCACACAGAGGAGTAAGTGTGCTCATCATGGAAGATTAATTCTTTTTGAGAATGAAACACAGCTACTATTGAATGGTGCATGACCTTTCAAAAATTGCTGAAATCTCTCTTACATTTACTCAGACACCAGTCACTCAATTAACCTCTCTGGTAACTATGATGAGGTCAATTGAGTTGTTATCTGAAGGATAAATTTCCAAAATAATTTTTCCAGATATTGACCAAGCATTCAATATTTTTAAAAGAGGACACAAAAAATTAACAACAAATTGAATGTACTAGAAAAGAAAGAGAAATAGAAAGAAGTATTAAATATTTATTATTTTACTGTCCATAGATATATATATTGATTTACATAGTATGTGATGTGCACATATATGTACACTAAGAGACAAACATATGTGAAACAGCTCTGTATTTTTTTTTATGAAAGATCAAACTGTAAGCTTGATTAAAACAAGTGCAGGGCCTATGACATGGCAATTTTAGGAGCTACACAAAGTCCTATGTTGGATGAAAGAGAAGCAACATGTCTAGTGTTTAAGCTGATTGTCTTTGAAGAGGCATGTGTGTAGAGAATGTTGGAAACTTGATTTCTGCATTTATTTTGCAAAGAGTTGCGTATGCAGTCACTTCAATATTCAGCTTCTGGTTGGACTGCTCAAATGAGGCAACAGAGATTTTAGTTTGTGCTGTCAAGACACCTTCTGAAATTCAGCCTCAAATTTGGTAAGCTTCTTTCCTGAATTTAGGGTCTTTAGCCAGTGTTGTCTTATAATTGAAGTTGTGCAGATTCTACCTGGAATGTCAGACTATGCTCTGTGATAATAAACTGCTGATATGTGATTTCTATATCTTCTAGGGACACTTTGTAACACAGGGCAGGACTGCAGGTTTAAGTTTAAAAGGAACATTGCTAATCTCAGGAAAACTATTTTTACAAAGGTTTTTTTTCTGCTGGGTGATTAAAGCAGCAGAAACTGCTCTAAAGAAGCTCACCACTGAATGAGAATCATTTCAGTAACAATTAGAGAAAAGGTCAGCATAAATTCTTCCTGTATCTATGGCATTAGCATCACCCAAGTGTCTCTTGCTTACAGTACGTTGTGACAAAGTAAAAGCTATTTCAGTTGTTATATTGTGATGACTGTTATTTATGGAACATAAAAGGATACTGAAATACAAAAGGGTTTGAAAAGACCAGGGTAAGATCAGATAAAAAAAAAAATGAGAGAGAAACAGGCATCTTGGGATGGTAACTACCCTGCCATGTACTGACAGGGAGGTTGTATATTTTTAGAATATACTGAAAGGAATGGTGCTTTTACTTAGGTTTTTATGGTTTACCATGAGATGCAATTTTCTGGCCTTATATGCAGTTGTAACAAAAGTCAGAGAGATTTTATGATAGCTGCCAGAGTTCATAAATGATGGCATACACTAAAATATTTATAGAACTGTAAAATCTTGATTTCTCTCTGGTTTAGCAGATGGGGTCCTAAAACTGGTTCCCAGATTGCCACATTTCTTTACCCTTTCATGACAAAGAAGCCTGTTATATTGGGTTTTTTTTGCTCTGGAAAGCAAGTTCACTAGTGTAATCAAGTTCACACTTCTATCCAATTATACATACCAGGATCTCATGAATTAAGGTGGGTCAGCATATAAAATTAGTAATTATTCAAGGCAAAGGGCCTATCATCTGAGCACCAATGACCATTGGCTCATGTCAGTATAACTGCTTGCCTATACACTGGTGAAAATCTGTTGCCTGATCATTATACTGAATCCACACAGCACAGATAAATACTAGTTATACACCAGAAGTCATGAACTTTGGTGTCTGCTTGGTACAAAGCAGCAATATAGCACAGCTCTTGGTTTCTCTTCAGGATGTTTTGTTGTCCTCAAAGTAAATGAATCCCTGTAGTACTGTTAAACTCAATTGTAATTCAGAATTAAAACTGGTGGTTGAGGGTAGTAGAAGTAAAATAAATAATCTGTGAAGCAGCATTTTTCAGTTGCCTACCAGGATTTATTCTACATTAAAAGACTTTTCATTAAAATCAAAGTTGCTGAAGAACAGAAAGCATCAAGTCATGTAACTGTCCTTGATCTATTATATTTTCATTAGAAAGTTTCTAGATTTTAGCAGCTAATCCGTGAATGAATGTGCAGTACTTGCACACCTCTACTATATTTCCAATATTCATTAAGTATATTATATAGCCATATTTTGTTGCAATAATCATCTAAATAATTCTAAATTAGAAAAGCAAAACAGGATTGGGGTTCCATTTTTTCTGGGGAGTGTCCAAACTAGAAATACCTCTACTTCTGAGTCTTAGTGTATCAGGCAAGATATAAATTATCAAAACAAGGAATCGAGAGGGTAAATAGAAGAAAAAAGGGGTTTGTAAAGAAATTTTTAAAATCCCAAAATGGTCTCATTTTATTGTAATTTCTCTGTATTCAAAATCTATACAGAAATCTGAACACCAAAAAAATTACGAATCTAAATGCATTTTGATTTTGGTATAGTGCTTTGATTTATTGTTAATTAGCGCTGTCTGCTTCCATTATGCCTAGAGATGGAAGACATAACAACCAGGCACACATATCAGAATGCCATTGCAAATTGCAGCAAATCTGAGTATCAAACTTCAGAATTAGGTCTTCTACTGAGAGATCTCAGGACAAGGCACAGCTTCACCAACAGAGCCAAATTCATTTATACCAGCTGGGAATGTGTTCAAGGTTATGGGTGGGCTAGTTGTGGGATTTCCTTAGAATGCCTTTTTTCTTTATAATGCAGTAAAAGCTTGCTTTCTTAGCTTACAATTTGTAACTACCTGACTACCTACCTTTGTTTGTTTGTTTGTTTTGTTTCTTTCTTCTTTCTATCAGGAAAACAGAAGAACATATAAATGACAAATAAAAAGAATGAGCAAGTGAAACACAGAAGTTAGAGAAGCATCTCTTATTCAGACTCCGTAGGCAGAGGTTTTATGCAAACTGCAGTGATTAGTATTTTACTTTATATAGGAAATTTTTATTTCTTCAATAAAGTGACTCTCATTTCCAAGAAGATGGTATTTTCTTTCTCTCTCTCTCTCTCTTCTCTCTTTTTGTGTCCCCTAAAACCTTTTTTAAACCTTTTTGAAACCTTTTTTAATCCCAAGATTTTTTATATAGATAAAATAATAACATAATAATAAATAAATATCAATCTCTATTTTTTAATGGAGTTTGGGAGAAGTATCTTACTGAGTATTTACAGAGTTTGGTTTATTTGTGTGGATATGAGAATTACTTTAACCAGCTGGCCTTTATCTAGGCATTGTTTTGCTATGGTTTTAAGTGAATGCTGGGAGATGATGTTATTTGCATCTGAAACAAAGACAGTGTACTGCTAGAACTTCTGCACATGTTACCTTGTCCTCTCATTTCATGATTTTAAGTCAGACATGAAATAGTGAGAAGGTATTGAGGAAAGACTCAGATGAAAATTCGGTGTCTGTTCCCTTGGTGATTGAGACGTGTCTGACTTTGGAATGCTGGTGAGTCTGATTTGGGAAAAAAACCCTGAGATTAAGTTAATTTCAGTTCGCAATCTGTTAGCCAAAATTTTCTTCTGGAGGCAGAAGATTACTAGATAATAGGCAGCATTAAATGAGTTGCACAGAATATGTAAAGCTGTTAGTAGGTGGGTCAAGATTGGTGTTAGTCAGGTTTCTGTGATGCAGTAAGACTCAAGACCCATACACTTAGCTTCCATTTTTCCAACTGTGTTTACTTCATTCTTCGACATGGACTCTGAGGTAATGGATGCATTTACCTGTCAGACATTTTTTTTAAATTGTTTAATTTGGAAATATGAATCCCAAGCCCCAAAGCTGTGTAGAGTTTGGCACTGCTGAGTTAGCTTTCCGAGAGCATTATTTTTTCATGCTTGTCTGGGTCTCCAGTGAACAGCAAGTTTACTTCTGTGGAACTATTTACTTATGTCCCCAAATACATTCTGCCCTCATTCTAGCTGCCTGATGGAGTAAAGTTGGTTGTACTAATTTCTAGCTTAAACAAGGTTCCAGGTTCTCCTAAAGACAAAGCTGGCACTGACAGATGACTCATGCCATCATGAAATGCATCTTGTGTAAATTGCTTAGATTAGTTGATGGGCATTCAAATAATTTATGTTAAGTAAGAAGAATATTTTTAGGTCTGAGATGCATTGGAAGGCCAAAAGTCTAACTTACTGAAATATTATATGATCTTTTTCACATTATAGATACTCTGACTGCTGTGCAATTTACTGTGTGGCATTGTTCACTCGAGGCACTAAAAATAAAAATGCTATGCATTTGAGTTACACTGGCACTCTTTTCCTTGCAAAGACAAATTCTGATGCTCGGCTTTATCTGCTTTTTGCCTTGCTTTGTTTGGTCTTTTGTGGGCACACTGTAAGGTACTGGTTGATCATTAATAGTATATAACAATTATATAATAATGAAATATATAATTATGTAGTAAAATAATAACGTATAATGCAGAAAAAATAAGTATATAATAGTAATGAAGTAGTATATAGTACACACTGGTTTGTGTATATCATTCTGGAAATTTTGTTACAAAACACAGTATCTTCTATCACAACTTTTATTTGACCTAGATTTGACAAGAAAGATTTTTATATCATTTGGAATTTTGATTTAAGACATCACTATCTTCTGCCATGCACAAACACAAAAATTATGAAGTGCTTGATCTTTCACAATAAAAGAGTAATATAAATGAAAAACAATACTGGGACCTAAGAGAAATCCACAAAGATATCTGGCATTCACATACAGGTAAAACCAGTAAAAACACTTCTAAAGTGTTCAGACTAACAATGCAGTATGTGAAATACAACATGCTATTTCACAGGGGGTACTTATATACCTTTTTTTTCTAAACTGTAGTATAGATGTCCTAGAATATAACTTCTCTACTGCATGATGTTTTATATGGTTCTGCTTGTGCTCAGAGTGCACAGACTGTGAATTCAGCCCTCAGTGTGTGTCTTGATAGCATTTATTAGCATTATGCAACTGTCATATAAGAAAAGTAGTCTCCCACAAAATTCTGACACATTTGTAGAATTGCTTTACATATTCTATTGTGGCCAATATGGTATGGAAAACTAAATAAAGTGTTCTTGCTGGAAGGTAATGAGAAATTATGTATTGACTAGTGTGTGTTTCATTGCACTGATGTGGCTTGAGGTTGGCACTCATCCCGTGTTTTAGAGTAATCATGTTCTTTTTGTGACAAATTTGTAGGTTGTGAGATACTAAACATGATTGTGAGTTTGCTTTAAACAAAAATTTGAGTAAAGCAAAGTGCGCAAACCCCTGCAAAGTAAGTCATAAGCATCACAGTTTTAGTCACAAAGTGACATTAGCTTTGATGGGTGACACTTTGGTCTCAGTAGGAGTTTTATCATTGACCTCAATTGAGCAAAATTTTCCTATTTGGGCAAGAAAAGTAAGTAACTGGCAATTTATTCTATCTATCTGATAAATTCCTTATCTGAGGCAATACTTTTGAAATTTTGGATCATTCACATATTTACTTCAGTTACCCCAGAATGCCTCGGTTCTGCCTGGGAATGCATGCAGCCAGTGACTTCAGAGCTATCTGTAACCCACACGGGAAGGAAATAATTGCTCTTATGTGCTCACCGACTCAATAACATCCCTGTACATTTTTATTTTAGACATGACCAGAAGTGAAGTAATTACATTTCAACCTGCAATGAGGTGAAGCCCTCATGCTCAGTCTAACAGGAAAAAAATTTCATAGGCAGAAGTGTCTCTAATTATTCCAAACCTTTTGTATAGCTCAGGAAACCTGTTCTTTTGCAGGAAGTAGAGACCTTTCTTTGCCAATACTTCCCATCCATCCCTGGGAACAGTGCATGGCTGGTAAATCAACATAATTATTATCCTATTCCAGATGATATCCAGTGATTTACATTTATAAGCCAACATTTTCTTTCTTGTTGCCCCAGCAAGAGCTGGGAAATGATTTATAAGGATGCAGAAGTACTGGCACAGATGTTATACAGCCTCAGCATGGTTGCATTGCACAGCGTGGCAGCCTATTCTGGAAGTGTCAATGCGCAGGTAGAGTGGGAATCTGTGCATGTGCCAGCGGTGGCCTTCCAGCTCCAGCACGGGATGAACCCTGGCCTGGCTGCTGGCAAACATATTTGGCATCCGTCTTTCTAACAGGTCATTTCTGCACGCTGCAGTTTAGGGAGGAGGATTTGCTGTTTCTTGTAATTAGTTGCTTCTGTTGAATTCATAATGGACTTGTGGATCATGAAAACCTTTCTGTTGTAGAACAGTTGGCAGCTTCATTTTATATATTTACTTATTTTTCTTCTTCTCTCCCCTGCACACCACCCCCGTAGAGGAGGCTTTGAGGCTGAATGGATACACAGAATGAAAACATACTTTTCAATGGGAACTGTCTCCTTTCAACAGAGAGGTTGACATTACTGGGAAGTTTGCTTTTTTGCTTTTAAGTATTATCAGAGCAATTGAAGACCTCCAAATCATTTAAATCCACATTTCATTTGTTAGCATTGTGGAAGAATAAGCCATTGGAAGGTCAGATTGTGAGAGCTGTATTACCTCTAAGTGATTCAACTTAAGCAGCTTAACGATATGTTTCATGACATAGTGAAGAGTGGGAGTCCACCTGGTCTAAAGTGGTACAGTACTGATCCAAGAGCCTTCTTTTTCTGAGCACTACAATTCATAAATCTTGAATGTCTGAGGCTGAAAAGGGCTAGGTGTTGGCGACAGGTATGAATCCTGCTACTTTTCCTCATTTCACCTGGTCGAAGAAAGTCTGATGTGAGTCATTATTTGGTATTCCTTTCAATCATTCCCCTGGGCTGCAAAACCTAAATCAGAGCTTTGGTTTGTGGTTCAGCTTGAACAATTGTAAAATCATTCTGGTCTTTGACTCTCTGGGAGGCCTCCTCCATGAGAGAAAAGCTTTGATTTTACAGGGGCTGATCCTTAGGAGACAGTTTATGTCTGTTTTATCTTCTAACCTGCCTGGTCTTGCTGCCTCAGGAGCTGGTCTGGCCCTTATGTGACGCTGAACTCCACAGCTGCAGGCCATATGGCAGAATAAGTTTTGAGAGTGATGCGTAGCACCCTATTTTGTCCAAAATTACCAGAAGAAGAATGAGAGAAAAAGCTCATATCTTAGTTGCACTGGCAGAAATGTGCATGGTTAAAAAGATGATCCTGCTCCTTGGATGTGCTGAAGGATACAATGGACAAGATGATTTAAAAAAAAATAAATAACTCTTTGAAAGACATAAACCAAGGCAAAATGTTATGTTCCTCCCATTAAGAGTATAAATAAAGAGATAAAGCCAAAGCATAAAGGCAAAGTGCCATAACCTCCTGATCTGAGGAACATTTATGAACTTAAGGAGATAAGTCCTCTGTGGATTGCAAAAAACGAGGGTCTAGATTCTGGGGGCACATATTGTTGGAGAAATTGCTGCTTTGATAACCTGGTTTCATCCTACTCTTGGCAGAGTGTAATACAAGACTGCACATGCATAGCTAAGGGCTTAAGTACGTTGGTAGAGGAGCAGTGGCAATGAGGAGAAAAACAGAGGAAAAGAAATTACACCTTAGCCATGGAAATTATGGTTTACTGTGCCCAGAGTCAAACTTCTGCCATGTCAGGTTTTGTAGCTTTAACTTAGGGAAGAACTTGAGCCCATGTTGAGATGAAATTAAATAGTGCAACCAAGACGGGCTCATACTGGGGGGCAAACCCCTTCCCTTTCGACTAGATATAATCCCATTGCAGGTGGTAGATTCTGCTCACTTATATCAGGACTAATGTTTCCTTCTGATGGCTGGGTATACTGAACAAAACAGGCTTTAGTGACTCTCTGTAGTAGTAAACAACCTCCCTATGGGTCCTCTAAAATACCCCAACTCCTTCATTCAGCATTAAGATCTCTCCAAGCACTTAGTTCATAAACAACCCAAGCATTTTAACACACTTTCCTTCTTCTCCCAGGGGGTGTTCTTGGCTTGTGTTCTCTCCCTTTATTACAGCTTTAATCTTACAATGTGAACTGGGACTTGTTTACATTTTTATTTTTAAAGGCTTTTTTTTGTGT
Source organism: Loriculus beryllinus (assembly GCA_039877255.1). NCBI lineage: Eukaryota > Metazoa > Chordata > Aves > Psittaciformes > Psittacidae > Loriculus > Loriculus beryllinus. The sequence continues at coordinate 32,681 of JBCJKH010058520.1, forward strand.
ATGTGAGTGCATGCACTAAAGATCTAAATTGACAGATGCCTTTTTGTAGGCCTGAAATGACATATCTAAGTTTTACTGCTCTCTTCTCTGTATTTGCATTTTTAATTACTTACATCATATTTTATTAGTGTGCTACCTGATGAAGAATTTCAACTAATTAATTTTACCTGGAATTATATGCTTGTATATGAAAAATTATACTTGGCCATTTGTGGAGACCAGCTGTGTATTAGGAATAGCTGATCCCCATCTGAAAGTTTTTTTTAAAAAAGAGGCAAGAGAAAACAGCTGATAGTAAAAGCTAGTCCTGTTTTTTTCTCAAGCCCTAAAGATATTATTATTGGCAGATATCCTTTATTGCTCACTCTATATACTACGCATTAACTTAGAAGTTTGTTCTAACTGAACATCATTCAGTCAGACGACTTTTTCTTCAACCATTTCAGCTTTATTTTGTAGTAAAGCTAATGCTGTCGAGTTCCAGCCATATGTAAAGACTCATTTGTTTCCATTCCAGCATAAGTCACAGAGATACAACTTCACTTTGACCATAATTTCCTTTTTTTCCTTCCAATAGAATTTTTTCCAGGTGGAATTAAGAGAGGGTAAATACTGATTAGGAATGTAGGCATATTATGAAAAGTTACTTGTAAAGAAACAGGAAGGACGAAAAGAGAGTATGAATTTGTGACCTGATCCTGCAACACAGCTGAACATACACACACACGTGCATTCACATGCATGCACTCTTTCTCTCTCCATGGATATTTCTGGTTTGATTCTTTGTCTGCACTGACAACAGATGGTGTTTTAATAAAGTCCAGTAGGAATATTACTGTGAGTAAACAATCCAGTGCATGCCAATTTCATAATTGCTGGGTACTGATATAGCCTCTTACCTGATGAATCCAAATTGGGAGGAAACCAACTGTGCACACACCTACTGGCAGCAGCCAAATTCGCAGCTGTGGTATGCTCCAGTATTGAGCTTCACCACGGAAGGTAAATTGCAACTCCAATCATCTTTCTTGGCACCAGGCTTGGGGAACAGCTGCCATCTGGCTTGTCATCAAAGTATGGTCACCGAGTTTCTGGGAGATGAAATAGCTTGCTTTTTTACCTTGACATGTATGAAGATTGCAATCTTCATCTTTACAGGTATCTCTTAAAATAACATTCTTGGCTTCCTGAGCCAGAGATTTACCAAGTGGGATTTTCTTCTTTAAGTGATTCCCACGCCTATAGGGACTTGAAGTCTAAACCTGTTATATGCTAATTAAAGATTCACACCCACATGACTTGTCAAAGAGATAAATCTTACTCATTTGTTTTCATCATTAACAGGGAAAAAATCGTAAGGAATACTATGCCTTACATTAGCAGATTTACGTGGAAATGTTTCTTTTTAATAGAAGCATTATTCCCACCACTGTTGATACAACCTGGCAGAGAAGAAGGGGGTGAAAGGCAAAAGAGGGAATTTAAATACCCAGGACTGGCATCCCAGCTAGAAGTGACTGTATAAACTGCACTCAGTAAGTGCCTGCCTATTCAGTGCATTACATGATCATTATTTATGTATTCAATCCTTTGAAGACAGTGGCAGATTAAGTCACAGAAGAAGCAGGTGAGCTCCCCTTTCTAAAAAGACTAATGTACAACAGTATTTAATTGTTTCACTTCTGTTGGTTTCTAGAAGGCCCCAGTGCTGCACAGTTACAGACAGGAATAACTCAATTTACATCAGTAATTCTTAGTGTTAAGAATTTAGTCTCCAGATTTCATGCAAAAGTCTAATCATTTGAAATTTTCTTTCAGCTCATTTTGGGACACTTATTGAAATCCCAGATAAATCTCAAATAAATTAAAATCCCACTCTGAAAACTCCAGTAAATGTCATTTTTGAAACTTATTTGACTTTATCAAATTGCCTTATATTGATAAAAGCCAAATATTTTTTTTTTGCATTATTGCCTTGTCTTTCAAGATATTTTTACATCCCTGAATCTATGTTTCAGATAGAAAACTTATAGCCCTAGAAAATTTTCAGCTGTGGTACTATTCATAGGCCTTTGAGGGATCAAGATTTTTCTTCAGTGAAGTTTACCAGGCTCTTAGCCCACAAGCAGAAATACTTTGCTCTGGATTTTGAAATTCTATTGAATTCAGAACTCATGATTGCAGTTCACTTTGCCCACAGTAATTGTTTTGTGCAAGGAATTAAGTAAGAGAGGCAGAGAAGGCTGCTTTTCCTACTTAAAGGCATGTTTTGGAGTTGCAAAACATTGCTTGAAAATCTTCTTCTTCTGTCTGAGTTTACAGTTAACGGTTGCCCTGTCTAGCTAGAGGGAGTTTGCGATGAAGGGTCGTTGGCTTAGGGAGTCATGCTGCTCCACCCAGGTTTTTTCTTGCCAGCCCACAAAAGGTCAGCACAAATGTAACTAACTTCTGTGGTACACAGCATTAAAGAAGTGTGCCTAGATATTTTACTGGCCCATCTACTAAAAGACTTGTGTTCTCAGTACCTTTATGATCAGTCCAGCTGTTAGTGTTGGGCTGGATTAGTTTTGCATATGCTGTTTCATGCTGTTCTATCACAGCTGGACTAGACAACGCTTTAGTCATTTTAATTCACAGTTGACAATATATTTCTTTAAAAAAAGTAATATTCTGAATAGGTGTCAATAGCATCGCTAAATAAACGCACAAGGAAATGTTTTGGCAAGAGATACTGTGTTGTTTGGTACCTCTAACAGAACTGAACAATCTCTATGGGAAAAAGCCTTGGTGAAGCTCCAAGACACACATTCGTGGAGGCTGCTTGACACAGCAGCCTGATTGCACAGTACCACTGATGGAGAGAAAATGAAGCTGTATGGAAATGTGTAACAATTTCCTGTTGGAAAAACTTGCTCCCAACAGAAGGTTAAGCAGAAGATGAAAAATCGTTCTCTATGGGTTTCTCTAGTTCTGAGCTTGGCAGGCATGGAGATGTTGGAAGGTGATGACCTATTGGTTATATCTCTGTCACACCCACAGCTAGGTGGCATTTCAACACAGTAGCTGCCTAGTGGTTCAAATTCTTGGCACCCCATAAAATTTCAGGATTTCTGTGGAAATATAGGAGCTGTGAGATGTGGTGGCTTCAGCTGTAGAGCAGAATAGAATACTTATGACAGAACCATACTCACCCCTTTCTTACCTTTCTGTTCCCACAAGTTGGGATCAGGGGAATTAGGAATTAAAAATCAGGCCATGTCAACTCCAGAAAATATTCCAGTCAGGGTTATATGATGCAGTGATCCGTTGTTTAAAAGCCATGAGAAAGGGGTTGGACATGCGAAGGCAGTACGTGCTACATGCTGACAAACTGAATTCACAAAATTAGTATTTTCTTTTAATTGAGAGAAGAGGTTGTGAAATCACTTTCTGCTCCAGGACCCGGGGCTCTAAACATTGACTTATAGTAGAACAACTTAATTTGGCCCTGAGCCGAAGCAGAAACAATGAGAGAATCTGCAAATGGATGGGAGAGGCAGTCATAAATCTAGCACTTAACTAAGGATTGATCCAGCATAGTAATGAGAGGTGTTTATCTCATCCATCAACTAACCTTGAGATCCTCTAATCTGAAATACATTCACTCTGATACACTAGCAGTTGTTCCTGGCATTACAGTATCTAATAACAGTTTTAGGATTCTATACAGGATGCAATATTCAAGGCAAGCTTTGCTTTGATTTTCTGAAAGAACTGCGTATCACGTAGACAGTGATTTGTTCATATCTCCCCACACATTTATGGCAACTTGTAGCAGATTCCTGGCATCCACAGCTCCTGGAAAAGGGTTAACATTTTTAACATAAGCAAGTATGTCTTAATTTTCCATAAGTCAATGCTATACTGTCATCTGATGACTTTTTTATTGGTGTATGGGAAGCTGATGGGGCCAGTCTGACAAAGAAGGGGAAGAGCTGCTCTGGTAAGAGACTTGTCAGGCTGGTCAGAGCAGCTTTAAAGTAGATGTTTTTGTGGAGGGGAGCATCAGTTCATCCCAACACTCCCAGTCAGATGCCAGCACTTATAATGAATGCTCAGACCAATGAAGAACTACTTCATCTGCTCCAGCCAATGAGTCAGCTTCATATGGAGCTTGGCTCAAATGCCTCTATAAAACACCTATAGTATACAAGAATAAACAAGAGGAATTAGAGATGTGCATGTCTATGGGGATATGATATTATTGTTATCACAGAAACATGGTGGGATGGCTCCTCTGACTGGAGTGTTGGAATGGAAGGTTAACAGGCTCGGCAGATGGGGAGGGTGTGTAGCTATTTATGTCAATGAAAGGCTGGGGGTTATGGAACTCTGCTTGGGGATGGGTGATGGGAAAACTGAGAGTTTGTGGGTCAGGGTCAAAAGGAAAACTGTGTTGAGTGTCCTTACTGTAGGGGTCTGCTACATGCCACCCAATCAGGAGGACTGTGTGGAAGAAGAGCTCTATAGACAGATAAAAGCAGTCTCACTCTTGTAGGCACTTACACTCATGGGTGACTTCAACCACCCTGGTATCTGTTGGAGTGATGGTACGGCCCTGCACAAGCAATCCAGAGGGTTCCTCAATTATGTGGAAAACAGCTTCCTCTTACAAGTACTAGAGGAGCCAACAAGAAGAGATGCCATGCTTGACCTCATGCTCACCAACAAGGAGGGGCTGGTTGAGCATGTGATGCTCCAGGGGAGCCTTGGCTGACCTGAGCATGAGATAGTGGAGTTTGAGATCCTCAGGACAGTGAAAAGAGTGTGCAGCAGGCTCACTGCCCTAGACTTCAAGAGAGCAGACTTTGCCCTCTTCAGGAAACTGCTCAATAAGTTTCCATGGCATAAAGTCTTAGAGGGCAACCAGCAAGACTGCTGGTTGATATTCAAGGATCACCTGCTCCAAGCTCAGGAGCATTGAATCCTGACAACAAGAAAATAGAGCAAGAAGGCCAGGAGGCTTCCGTGGATGGATAAGGAGCTGCTGAAAAAACTCAGAAGGAAAAAGGAAACTTATAGAAAGTGGAAGCAAAGACAGGTAGTCTGGGAAGCATACAGGGACATTGTCTAGGAAGCTAAGGATTGGGTCAGGAAAGCTAAGGCCCAGCTAGAATTGAGTCTGGCTAGAGATGTCAAAGATAACAGGAAAGGCTTCTATAGCTATGTTGAAAACAAAAAACAAATAATGCGGGATAGGGATAATGTAGGCCCTCTCTGGAAGGAAATAATTAATATACTACTTTACCCTTCAGTGCTCTAACCAACACTTGGGCTTCAGAGGGAATGAAGGCTGCCTATTTTTAGTGTTCATTAGAACAATTCTCTGAAAAGATCCACAGCTGGGTTGACACAGAAACCTTCTTGAAGCCCTGAATTGGGCCAATCCCTGACATTAGCTGGACTCCACAGGTTAAATGAAATGAAAGTCTGCAACTCACAAGACAATATATTATTCCAATTATTTTATGATTATTTTCAGAATACATTCAGGGATTAGGTAAAAGTAGTAATAGGCACCTCCTCTTTATATATAATGAAGTTCTCCTATAGGTAAAATCTGGTATTGGGACCAAATAATCAGGTTGCACATTTACCACATATGGTTAACGAAAGGATTGCATTCATCTCCCCATCTTTAAAAGGGGTTTCCTCTTTATTACACAGTACTGTCTCATCCCAATGTCCTTTGGAGCAATGCAGTGTTACAGCTGCGTATATGCACTGCTTCCTTATATTGTGAAAAATACTGTACTTACCAGACACATGATAATAGTCAGAATCACATAGCTATTCCAAGGAGGTGCAGGGCAAAATGCTGAATCTTTATTTTGGGATGAAACAATTTGGAGTACTTCTGTAGGCCTCAAAATAGAGCCTATGGGTATGCAGCCTAGCTTGCCACTGAACTCTAATCTTGGGTGACAATACATCTTGTTCAGAGAAACTAAGAACTGCCTGGAGTTCCTGTCCGACCCCACCACTTGAAATGCTCCTTAAAAGTTTGGAAAATAATGAGTTCAATAGATCTGAATATCCATTGCTAGCTTATTTAACTCTTGTTGTCCAGTCCCAGAAAAAATGTTGTCAATACTTTATCTAAAAGAACTGTCATGTTATTTATGGCTTTGCTGCAATATTTAGAAGTTATGAGGAGAGCTTATTGTGAGGACACTGTCAGAGTTAGGCAGCCCCAGTCATTGAGATAAACTTTTCTTTACTGTGATAGTCCATCATTCAATCACACCGCTTCCACACATGTGGCCTGTTGGTAAAGACAGTACACATTTCACAGCTAAATAGGGTGAAATTTCAAATTGCAAATTCAATTTTCAGCCCAGCAAAGCACATGCTTAATTTTGAGAACATCAGTATTGCTTAAAGGCAACTGGACTATTTGGATGCCAAAACTGAAATATGTACTTAGAAGTGAGAAGTTACACAAAACCAATAAACAACTTAATGACATACAAGATCAGCATTCTTCTAAAAGCAACAGGAAAAAAACCTAAACAAAACCAAACCCCCCAAACAAAGAAACTATCCCCCCACCAAAACAACATCACACCCTGACTTTTTTTTTTTCAAGCCAGCTCAACACCCAGCATGGGGGCTAAATTTTTCCAGAGAGCTCAGTTCCCACTTGTACTCTTAAATACAGGCCAGATTTTTATAAGTGTTCACAATTTAATGTCTAGAGCTCTTTGGACATCTGGCCACTTATTTCTATGCCAGAGCTAAAGCCTTCTGGAAATCTGGTCCCAATTGTGGATGCTTGGCTCTTCTGAAAATTTCACCCCACGGAAACTACTTTTACATCAGCAATTTTTTTCCCCAAAAGGAAAAGCCATGAAATGTAACTATTTTATGTACTATGTCCACACTTCAAATATAATTGCTGACACTTTTTCTTTTCCTGTTAAAAGTCCCAGACAAAATAATAGTTTTCCTTCCTCCTCCAAGAATTTGAGGCCTATATGCATACACAAAGACAAAAGAAGGTTTTATTTTATTATTACATGATATTGCTTCAAGATTGAAACTAAAGGAAGAATCACATATAGAAGAGACAAGGAAAAGCTATTCATAATGAATGGATATCATAGCAAGACCTGAAGTTGTTGTAACCAAGAGTCAAGCATGTTAAAAGCAATAGTAGAAAGAAAAAATAATTTTGTCTAAGAAGGCCTCAAAACAAATAAAGCTGCAGAATCTTCTTTTTCCTCACAAAAATGTAACTGACCCTTTCTTTTTTATATTTGCCCCTCAGATGCAATGATTATAATTGCTATCCTGCTGTGAACAAAGACCAATCAAGCTAACCCAAGAGAAACAACTTTACTGTTCCCCATAGTACTGCCTATCACATTGGGGCTACTGATCTTTTCACATAAAAGGAACACAAGTTTCTAACTGCTAGATATAAACATAATAGCACCATTTAACTGCCACTTGCACAAAGTGTGAGGAAGCCTACTTATGTGTCTAAACATCATTTTTACTGAAGAACCTGCAATGGACGTTGTAGTGGAGAGCTTACATGGGGATGGTTAAAGGCCTAATTTTCCATCTGAAGAGACATGCAATGAAAATTAGGTAGCATCTTAATCCATCAACTGCTGTCTCTACCTCATTCCTTACTAATGATCAAAGAGTCATAAATACTGGAGGTGGAAGCCACCTATTAGATCATGCAATTCATCTCCTTGCCAAGGCACATCCATTCCCTCCAGTGACCCTCCTTCTAGCCTTCTCCCAAAGCTACATCAGCCATCTCAGATGGCAGTGATTTCATTGCACCCTGTCAGAGACAATGTCCGTAGCAGAAATATTTCTTTGTTCTCCAGAATCAGCCTGATGATGCCATCCTACTGGGCTCAATCCCAGTGGAGCTGTACTGGCAGAGGCAGCCCTTTCCTGGAAATTCCTGCCTGTGAGTTGTTCTCTTTCCAGCAACTGGTGTAGAAATGCAGGTGGGACACAGCACTTCTGGTACATCATGATTGTCCCACATCACACACGCTGGAGCACGGCCACAATATCTGTGCGTATTGACAGGGAAGGAGGAAGTAGGTGGATGTTAGCAGCCCTCTTAAACTCCTCCTTGGCAGCTGTCTCCATTCATCTCATGAATGAGAGGATTTCACCTGTACCTTGTAAATCCTGGATTGTAAATTATGGACCACTGCCAGCTGTTGTCCAGCAATGAGGAACTCATCTTTCCCTGAATCTGAAGACTCACTTTTATGCTTTAGTACTTAGCCAGGATCCAAAGTAGCAATTTGGTAATTAAAATGCACCCCGTGGAACATATAGGCAATTAAATCAAAGAGAATAATTAAAAAATAAATAACAATTACCATGCCTAACTATTAAGGACAGGAGAGGCTATCCAGGAGCCTATATTTACACCACAAAGCTTATATTAGCCTTAAAGTGATGTTATCACATGCATGCAGAGTTGCTGTTATCTTAAATAGAGCATCATGGAGCCTAAGCCCTCTAGGGCTTTGCCATCTTGCCATACCAACACCTGAACCTGATGATGGGCCTGGGGAGGTAGGTGTGCACCCAGCATCACTGTCATTATTGCAGTGCACAGTCACTGTCATTCTGAGACACAGTGTGAAGGCCTAAGGGGAAAAGGGTGTGGTGGAGTCAAATAGGAAAGTTTGCCTTCTGGAAAATAGGATTTGATTAGTAGGTTGGAGTTCTCGTGCATGACTGGGAAACCTAAACCTCCTTTCCAGATTGAAAGTGTTTGAACTTACTCCCAGGAGGAATGCCATTCCCGCCGGCTCATCTTCCCATCAGGAGGAAGGAGACAGTTATCTACATGCAAAAGACCAATTTATGGTCCTAAGTACACAAAAATATTTCTTGGCTGCAAGGAAGAGTTTTCAAAAGTTGCTTGACTCAAAGCTGCAGGTTGGCAGGTACATATGGCAGTGAAGGAAGGTTTCATGCATATGCTCTATGCAGCTCTGCCACTGAGCTTAATGTTGGGAGGACTGTGACACACAACTTCTCTTGCTTGTTTTATGTAGAACTTGATCTAGCTTTGTGAATTTTGCTTGTGGAAATGGATACCTTCTAAGACTCTTTTAAGCTTCAGTTCTTAGGTTTGCTCTGTCTCTCTCCCCCTGTTTCTCCATCCAGCTCTTTCTGTTTTCTATCAAGATAGCACCTTTTGTACTAGCAACAAACAATCCTGATGCTGCTTTCTTTACAAGCAAACTCTTTTGGGTTACTTTTTTTCTTCTGATATGCTTTATCAACATTGCTCCAAGTCAGTAGTTTCCAAAGTAAAATAGAAACAAAGAAGTTTTTACAGTTTTCCAAAGTAAAATAAAAACAAAGAAGTTTTCATAGTCATGGAATGTACATGTGAGATTCTCAACTGTAATCAGGAACGTAAAATGATAATTTAGCTATGTAAAAATTAATGTTTTAGGTTCTGTGTGGGTTTTGTTCGGCTTTGGTTTTTGGGTCTTTTGGGTGTTCTTTTTTTTTAAATGAGCCTTTTTGTAATTTGAGTGAGTCTGACATATTCCTGAGGAATTGTGCCAGAGGACACCATCTTTCTTATATATTTCTGTGGGTTCTGAGACAAGATATCTATGTAACCCAAAAGGCTTTCCCTGTTCCTGCAATGTTGCTGCATGCTATTTATTGGAGTACTTCATAATGAGATCATAAACAGTGGTGCATTTCTACCATAGCCAGTATCTACAGAAACTGAGGTGCTTTGGAGTGAAATGCAGATCAGCAATTTTACTATGACTTAGATGACCCATGTAAACAAAGCCATTTTAAAAATTGTCATAAAATCAGCTTTATCTTAAATTGAAATAGTTGCTTAGTGCCACAGGAATTCTTTAAGATCGCTACTGTGAAACTACCGATAACGCAATGTTGAGATGGTCAACATTTTATAGAGTGGTGCTCTTAGAACATATAAATAATACCTGCTTGAGCTCTCACCTGAAGCTGTTATGAGAAAGAGATAATTTACCCTCATTACCCATCCAGTTTCACTGGGAGCAGTACCACCAGCAGATTATAAGGACAGGACTGACTTGCTTTCCTTTTTGGGCTTCACCAGCTCATGTGGCTACCTCATGTGGGAAGACTGTTAGTGGGAACAAGGTACTGTTCTGAGGGCTGGGACTGCTAAAAAAGTAGAGAAAGCTCTATCCTTAAAAGCCAACATTTCTGCTAAATGTGATGTTTTAATGCGTGATTACTAGGTTTATTTCCTTGGAAGTCTTCTGGAGACATTTTTAAGATTCGAGTAAATTTTATGGTGCTTTTGCACAGACTAATCTGCATTCTGAAAAGGAAATGTCACTAGGACAAGCTACCTCAAGCTGTTTTGTTTCTGAGGTTCAGGGACATGGAATATGCTTGCTATGAAAAGCTGACAGCAGAAACAATGGCTGTTGGCTCTGAACATGGAGGGACTACAGAAGAACTTATTTGCACTGTGGCACCCACCCAGTGTATGGGTCTTCCAGAAACAGTGTTTGTCCCAAGGAGAGCAGCAGTCTAAGAGGCAGCACACCAGTCCCGCTCTCAGATAGACCCTAGGAGGGGTTTAATAGAGGGGGCAGAAAGCTTGTGCAAAATTCATGGTTGGTATCATCAAAGTACCGTTGATAACAAATAGAAGAGAAAAAATAAACCCAATATGCTATTCATACATGCATACGCAGCAAACACCTGATTGCATTTCCATTTACAAAATTGTTTAGCCTTATTTGCCGTGGGAAACCTGACTTCCTTCACTGCATTTCTTCTCAGAGAAACCAGCCCCTGAATGCCACAGTGACATAGTACACATTCGGCAGGGCAGTGGTCCCATCACATTAGGGTCCGTCACATCACATCAGTTGATGTGACTGACAGAACCTGACGTCTCATGTCACAGCAGGGTACGTCGCCCAGCACCGCGAGTTACAAAGGCACACTTTCTAGTGAAGTAAAATAAATATGAATTGAAATGATGTTGGGTGGGGGAACATTCTTAAGGTCTTCCTGGTCAGAGCAGTTGAATGGTGAACTGTATTCCAGTTCGTGAATTTAGAGGAAGATTGGTGAGACTTACTGATATGTTCTATGTAATTAGCTACTTCAGAAAGGCTGGCTTTATTAAAATGCAAAAGGAGATGAAGAGGCAACAGTCCCCTCAATAAATAATTTCCATATGTGTGTGTACTGAAGTTTGTCAAGCAATGTGTTTATATATTGTATGTGGTTATGCTCCCATACACAGGTAGACAACTGGATGATATGCCTATGGACACAAGGAAAAGAGCTACAACCACACATTGCATTTTACATTCTGGAGTGTCTGGGAAATTTGCACTCCTGTATGTGGAAAAGCCATTAGTACCATATTCAAGTGTATTGGGGGGTGAAATGGCTACCCTCTCCCCAGGTTGGGCAGCTTTTTTAAGCTACAGATGTCTTCTACCTTTTGCCATTAGCCTCTGAGGTCTTCAGCAGGTTCTCAGAACAGCCTTGGCTTAGCAACAGACATGCTTTCCTAACCCCATTGTAGCTACTTTTTTCATTGTATTGACAGTTAAATGGAGAACAGAGTTTTCTTTTCTGCATGTTTAGGTGGCAATGGAGAAAGAGTGGATCAGCAATACTGCCCTAACTCCCTTCTACTGCTGAAACCCTGAAAATCATGAAATATAAATATATATAAGTAGTTATGTATTACATAGTATATATGTATTACCTACTGATATAGCAGTGATAAGCATGTTTTACAAGAATGTCTACATATATCTGTACATATTAGCAACTAATACACATTAGCACCTAATGATTATCAGAGGCTTTACAGTGCAATTATTTGGGAGTCTACAGACTGCATTCCCCATTCTCTCTGGACACCTCACACTCTCTTTTCCTGTACAGTTACACGCCTGCTGACTGTTTCCTGACACCCTTCCCCCATGCCTCATGTTCATGCACCCTATTCTCGCAGTCTCTTTAGACCCATCCCTTCAACCCTTTTCAATCATTCTCAGAGTACTTTCCCCTTGGCACTCCAGAATGTCTTCTGCTTTCCCCATTTTGCTTATTGCTTACTACTGCAATCGCTGTTGATGGAAATCAGGAGAGGGCCTGCTACCCTGAGTCAAGCTGAATTTCCTTGTTGCAAGCAGTGGAAGTGGCAGCTATCATCATTAGGGTGGTCAGCCTACCTTTCCCTAGGAAAGCCTGTTAGAAAGGACAGCCTTCCCTGCTGAGACGGGCCTGGCACATGCTGCAAATGAAATAATGGGGAGCAACTGCTCTTCTGGAAAGGGGAAAACAATATGGACTTTGAAAAAGATTATTTGAACTCAGCTTTTGACAACAACAATCACATTGAGCTCATGAGAAGCTTGGTAAAGGAAGCTTCAGGAATATGAAAAGGTCACATGAAGTTACCTTTCCCACTCCTGTTTGTAGGTGTTTAAAGCAGCTCAGCCTGTGACTAGCTGAACTCACTAGTGAGTGACTAGCTGAAATCACTGTGCATCTAGCTTTTTGTCTCATTAGAAATAGTGTTTTGTGAGTTTTCTTCCTTTATTTTCTGTTTTGTCAGCATTCAGAACTTTGCACAACCCTTCCACCAATTAAATGCTAATTTGCAGTGCATTAGCTGAGTAAACATTCATATAAAAATAAATCCAAACTTGGCTATGTGTGATAGTTTTTAACTAAATGCTCATTTATTCTGAGGCTAAACTGTGATGTTTGGTTAGAGTTTAGCCACAGAAACACAAGCCTGTGTAAAGTGTGATCAGAATATATAGTGTCTGGAAAAAAAAAAAAAAATGGAGATAATCTGTGTGTCTGTTAACATTAGTGACTGAAACACAGCTTTTCGTCTTACCTGAAAACTTTGTCTCTGGTTTTGCTTTCCTGTGGCTGCTGAGGAAAAGCTATGTCTCTAATACTTTAATAGTAGGAAATAGTAGGAAAGTAAAGCTGATTTCTTCATTTTCCAGCTTCATACTACTGAGCTAAAACCTGCAAGGGAATATTCCTCAGCACTGGACCTTGATCCTCTGTGCTATCAGATTGTTAGCATGGGCTCTTCCATTGCTTTGGACTTGCTAACAACACAAGTCAATATCACTCCAAGCAGTTCCTGGGCATGTTTAAGATTCTGGGGGGCACAGACCATTTCTAGTGGGCTGTCTATACGCAGATCTTCTGGTTTAGAGGGTAAGAGAGTTAGGTGTCATTTCATGTAATATGGAGTATTTTGCGTTAGTTGGTGTCATCACCAGGGCATTGCCCCGTCTGCCCAAATTGCCTGTGCAGAGACTGCCCATGTTGGTACCTGATCTCACTCCAAAGTTTCATTGATGATTCAGATGCTGTCACTGGCAGCAGTGAAAGCTGCCAGGTGCTCAGAGCTGTTGTCATCAGGCCAGACGTGCACGACTGTATTTAAGAAGCTGAGATTTATAAAATGTTAATTTATATGTATTTGGTTCCATAAAGATATATACAGATGAATACAGAAGGCAGTTTTGAAATTCAGCAGTAGAAAACAGTTACAGAGCAGTGATTTGTGAAACACTGTAGAGCTGCATGATGCAAAGAGGAAATTATCACCTTCACTGAGTTACCCCAGTGTGTTAATCTGACAACTTTGGTAGTCAGCACTGATTGTAGTAGGTATCCATTCACAGTTTAATGGATAAAACAGCAGTTGTTTTAATTTGCATTGTCATGTACACTGGGATTTTCCAAGATAATCTGTAAGGGGATACGTACCCCAATTCAATAAGATATGGTGAATGTATCTCCCTTACCGTCCTCTGAAATCCACTTTCAGAACATCACTTTTTTAGTATATAAATGCTCCAGAAAAAATATTCATAGTCAAAGGCTACTTGACTTCTTTTTAAAGAAGCAACTCAGGACAAAACATTATAAAGTTGAAATTGCACTATATCTTCATGCATATGCATAATTATTCAGTCATCCATGATATGCACCTACTGTATTTCAAATGACAGTTATCTTTTTCTTGAATAGACATGATTATGTGAAATTGTGTAACAGTTAACTATTTTCCTGACTTATTCACCCCATTTTCATGAATGATGATATCATTATTATAAATAAACTCCATCATGGGGTTGTGGTTTTGTCTGTTTGTTTTGCTTTGTTTTAATGCAGCATTCTAATGCTGATTTATGTTTCTGAAATATTTCAGACTTAGGTGAAAATTACAATAAAATTTTTTGCATTTACTTTTGTATGAACGTAACTTTAATTCACCATAATTTCTTCACGTATTATTTTTCCATTATTTAGACATTTATCTTATACTTTAGGTGTGCCTTTTTAGACATATTACAGACAATTGCAATTTAACTGATATCCTGACAAATTGTTATGGGAGTTACATTTGAATTGCAAAAATTAAAGATATATTTTCTGAAGATTTAATTTTTAAGAAATTATTCATTTACACATAATATATTAAACACTGATATTTAAAACCTGTAGAGGTTTTAATAGAAAGTAGCCTTTTTTCCTTCAGTTATTTCAGTGTCAGAAAATTGTATATTAAACAGTAAATACAATCAGTACTCTGATTTCTTGCATTCACCTGAATCAGATGTTTTTTTCTACATGTAATATTTCAAAAATTTCCTGGCATTTTCAACATTAGTTATTAGAACTAAATATTCTTCTTACCTACTGGTAGATTGTTTTCTGTGTCAAAGAATTCCTTCAGAAATGACCTTCTTTTAAAATTGCTTCCATACTCTGATCATTACAAAAACGCTTTTTTATTTTCAAATTCAAATTGACTAACATTAAGCTAACCAATCTTAAAAAGATGAGAAAAAACCTACATACATTTTATTTGGTTGTTGTTGTACTTTTTCTTTTACACTGTCATGAACGTCAGCATCACATCAGCTGATTTCAGATACCTGTTTTTCAAGCCAGGCTGCACAAAATTTAGTTTTCCTGATGTTCCTAAAATAATAACAAAAAGATTCCAAGATTTGACTTTTCAAAAAAAGAACCAACTGGAAAAAGTCTTTAAATGACAAAGGAACGAATCAAATGTAATAAGGGATAGTTTTTTAAAAATGAACTTATAAATGGGAGTCACAGGAATTTTTAAAGCTTTACAAAGTTCTTACAAAGCTCTTTCTAAAACAAAACTGAGTAATCTATCTATCTGAAATAAATATTGTTAAGTAGCTGTTTCTAAATCATTTTGTGCTAGTAGCAGAAAAATACTAGGCAGAATGCAAATATTTAAACCCCTTTAACAATTTGTATCACAAAAAAGAGTGAGATTAAATTTGTTCTCACTATTCTAGTGGGACACTGTTCCCAGTTACAATTAATATGGCTAATAATCAGGCTAAACTAATTTTCCCACCCACACTTACAGGTGAAACACAAAACGATGCTATGGTCTTGCAAGATGGAGAGAGGCTAGTGTTTCTTCATTATACTTCATAAACACATCAACTAAATAAAAATTAATTACCTGGTAAAGGATTTTTTTCAATATGTGTTTGAATGGGTTGAATGTATTCCTCATGAATGAATTGTGCAGGTCATTCCAAATATATACTGACAATATGCCTGTGTGTGTGACAAGAGCATTGATATTGCCAATGTCAGGCTCTCAAAAATCTTGAGTCAAGTCACAAAATATTAAAAGTAGAATAAGCCCCAAGAAGTCTTTTTGATAGTGGACCCTGAAAAGTAACATCCTTGAATTTTTCTCTACAGCTGAATGGTCAAGAAATACATTGTATTTAGTGAATGCAGAGATTATCTTTTAACCACCAAACTGTAAGAAATTCTTTTTAAGGAAAAAATACTCAAACATCCTGATCTTCATAAAGATCTTTTATTACAATAATTGATTTTCTCTTTCCGCTTATAAATTTAATTTGTGAAACCCTGTTTTGTGAATTCAGGTAAATTCTGTAGTCCAGAAGTATCCCTAGAAGTGGTACAAACTTAAACGTATCGCAGTGTTAAAATATCTAGCTCAGATTTATCACCCTGCTGGTGATGATCAGATGGATTTTTGCATTGGTGGCACCTGTGTGTGCATAGCTCTGTGTGGGTCTTTCGGAGGAGTGTTGATGGACTGCAACCACCAATACCTCCTGTGTGTCTGGCAGGTGCGCTTTATCTGGGGAGGACATCATTGCTGATTGAGAAAAGTTTCTCTGGAAGATTCAATTTAAACACACCCAACAATCACAAACCTGGGACTGTGTGGTGTGATTGTTGTGTGATTGGTGGTGTTTCACCCATGCTTGATCACTCCTGGTTAGGAAAGTGCCCAGCACAACTAATGGTGGGTCAAAGGGATCACAAAGTCAGCACATGACAGTTCTCCGAGGTCTGACCTGTAACATGGTCTCATAGTAAGTGGCATCTTGCTCACAGGAATAGTCTCACCTGTACTGTGTCATTCCCGTACAAGGGTCAGTCTTCAGGATGCTTGCTGTGATCATATCTCTGCACCAATACCCTCCTACTTCCATGCAGCTTCCCATCATTCTGCACACCCTATCCTGCTACTAAAGATATTTTTCATTGCCTATCTGACCACATGGAACACAACACCCCCCATACAACCATTAAAGTAAAGTGTGTGTTTCACAAGAGGCAGCTTTACTTTAAAAGAGACCAAATCTCTTCCCCTGGATGTTATGAACCAGGATGGGGAACTGATGCCTGTGGAGGTGACATTGCAGGGTAAGATACCCACTAATTATGAGGGCAGATGTCAGTTTCAAGTGACATGTTTTCCATAACCTACTGCCTTTCTTTGTTTATCTATCAAATACAATCTATAAAGCAACTGCTTATCTATTTAGTCTTGGGTAGAACATAGAAATGCAAGTCAGACCTCAAATCTAGTTTGTCATTTGCCTTCTCAAAAGGAGATGTGATTTATGTTTATAATAAAGTATTTGAAATGTCATTTAATAGGAAAACAAATGGCAGTTGGATTCCCATGAGCAAGGAGAGGGGACTGTGAAACTTTGAATTAAACGGTCTTATCTTATCACACTTTAAGTTACATATTTTTATTCTAATTGTAAAAATTATCTGCCTTGACATATCTTTTCCATTATTTTTGTTAAAGGGTATTCATCAGCGGTGTTAATGATGACACAAAATTTTAATATATGCATTAAACATTTAAGTTTTAATATGTTAACATGACACAGGATGTGAATAATAACAATGTTTTATATATGAAGTGAAAACATATTTTATGTTGGAAATAGTTAGAATGCCTGGCAAGTGACTTATATCCATAACAATTTCATTTAAATATTGCTTTTGCACCCCATCTATCTTAGATGCAATTTTATAGTCCTATTTAAAAATTCATTTCAGCATGACCTCTTTGAGGCTGCAACTTAGTGCCTCTAGCCTACATATTCAATTGCACTTGTACTTGTTCCTATTCAATTACCTTTCAGAGTGCAGAAACCAGCAAGTGCCCAGACCTGAACTGCATTTACCATTCTGGGACTCTTCAGAAATTACAACTTTGGTACAGTTACACAGTAATAAGGGTAAAAGGCAAGAGGAAATACATCAAAAAGCTAAAATATGATGGTCTACCAGATTTGATTTAGATCTTCATAATTTGGGACCTCTTGGAACAGCCAGGTAGTTCCTAATATAAGATTACATTTTCTTGAATATCAGATGATTCTGATGCATATATACAACAGCTTTTCTTTTATTTCCTCATATCATGCCTTCTGTCTTGCGGCTTAACAATGACTTTCCCAATAGCATTAGGGAAAGGTGTATCTATGAAAGAATACATCTTGAAAGGAAAGGAAATCTTTTGGTGTTTTAATGTAATGGGAAAGTAATTTACAAAAATCTCTGCAAAATTTCCATCTTGTACTGCCTTATTATCATGAGATCAAGTTGTGTTTACAGAATGAAAACACTGCTCTCTGACCTTATTCAGAGCATAAATTCAATCTTAGCTTTCATTCATGACAGTGTATATGTTTAAACAGACCTTGCTGTACCCCAAATGTTCACACTTTTAATTTGCTAAGGCCGCAATGTACATTTAAAAAAAAAAGTATTCAACCCCCCACCTCCCAGAATGCAGGCATCTTACTGATGCTTGTTTGGAGCTGCAAACAGGCTCCTCTGTATGGTTTCCATTCTCATTATCTAGCTAAGAATTTATGGCACATCACTGAGAACATTTTTTGCAGATCGCAGCAGACAGTGCTGTCCAGCAGTAGGCTGGCTTCATCTCACAATCTCCAGCAGATATAAGTTGAGGAAGCAGGTGAGGAATGCCACCAGGAAAGCTTTGGCAACAGATACCTGCACATCCCACCTGGAAAAATTCTTCCTGCAACAAGGCTGAGATTTCTTTTCTCTACATTGAATTCTAGTTAATGTGGTGGTGTGATACAACAAGAAATAGGGGAGACACTAGAAAAATCATCCTTTCACAAATGCAGTTTAAGAGCTAGTACAAAATATGTAAATATTAGCATGCAGATGGGGTATATTTTTATCTTTAGAAATACAAGCTATAATTTGCTTCTGTGTTTATTTGTGTCTGGTATGTAATGTCAAGCATTTAAAATGTTTATGGTGATATTGGTTCTAGTCCAGCCCTTTGATCTTTCCTATTTGTATCTTTTAAATGAAATTCCTTGTTAATGAGTTACAGCAAAAGTATTTTAAAAGTTGGGGTTTCTACTACATTTTACACATGCGTACATTTTTTCAAGAGCAGAAATGAATGGGTAAACCTTTATTTTGAAAAAAAGGTTTATTCTACTTCTTATTTCATTTTTCTTTTTGCTATCTTGTTTTAAAAAGGGTGTGAATAAGTTTATGAGGGTCACAAGTATTGTTCTGCCTCTGCTGACAATTCACCTACAGAGGCTCAGCTACTGATGGAAAATTGCAAAATGGAACTTCTTTTTTTCCTGTGGTGAATAATTTATGTTTGGGAATGGTTTCATCACTTCAAGTCATTAAACTGAACTGAAGAAAATGGGGTGAAGTCATCATCAGAGAAGGTCAATTTATGGAAATACTGTTATCTCTTTCACAGTATTATTAATACCCACTGACACCTCCATGTTCGGAGGGGCAAAGCCAGTCATTAGCCTATAAAGTATACGTAAGGTCTCAAAAACATGCTCACAATGAGAACATTGTTATTGTAAAAGTGATCTGAATGGAGCAAATATGAGAAGGAGAAGACAGGAAGAAAAGTGGGCGAGGTGGCTCTTGACTGTATAAAGCCATAGAATACAATTTTTAGAAGGCTGTTGCATTGCTTACCATGTATCTGCATGGTACTGTTACCCACTTGTAACTGCCTATCGGTATCTACGTGGCAGATTGCTTCAATGTCTGAAGATCAGCCGGAAGATTTGTCTTTAATTTCAGGAAGAATTAACTTGGCTCATTGTTAAAAGGAAAGGCTATTTGACTCCCTTTGAAATGTGTGTAATTGTAATATTTACAACATATTGCCTACTGATGTCTATTTAAAGTACACTGTCACCTGGGAAAAGTTTTCTTCTGCAGGTCCTACTGTTTTCAAGCTGAATAACTTGATGGGACTTTTTTTTTTTTTAGATTACAGACATGTTAATCCTTGCAAAGCATCTGTTGTGATTTGAGAGTTCAGATAAGGCTACTTTCTTCCCAGGATTTTTGGCACTGGCAGTCAGAAAGAGTTCAAATTAAAGAAAATTCTTGGCTGAAAATGCTATTCCACTGCATGAGTTTAAGAGGATGCAATGTTTCAGTGGCAAAGTTATATATAGGTCCATTCAAAATACCTCTGAAAATTCTACATGTGAACAGATTTACTTTATAGCATTCCACCTGTGTATTACAATATTTAAAATAAACATTTAATTGACAGACAGACAGGTAGTGGTTTATGTATTTAATATGTATTTCCTGAGCCAATCCCTCTAACTTTGACTTGCAATTTTTACAAATCTGATAACAATACAAGTGCTCTTCTCTGTGATATACCATAACAGATCTCAATCCTGAAGAATACAGAATCTTCTCCTGTCATCAGTATAAATCATGCCTTTTATTCTAAAAGGATCCTTCCAAACTGGAATGCAAATCCCAAATGAGCAATCTGACATTGACATGATCAATAAGAGCTGCTGAATGCATTGAATCTTGTTTTTTAAAAGTGAATTACTTAAAAAATATCCATGGATTTAGGATAATCTAATAATAATTTCTGTAAAGTGTTTTAGCAGTAGCATCATAGAAATGTAGAGACATAAATCATCTTGGAAGTCAGCTAGTCAATCTCCCTGCTTTGAGTGAAGGTCAAATGTAGTCAGAGCATCTACCTGATCTTTGTCTAATCGTCTTATAGAAGTCCTCAATTCTGAAGTTAAAGCAGCTCTGTAGGCAGCCTCTTCCAGTCTTTAACAAGCTTTGCAGCTGGAAAGTTTTTTCTTCTTGTCTAATTCAATATAATCTTATTTAATCTAATATAATCTAACCTCTTTCTCCCTTTTGATATATTAAACCAGTGATTTCTTTCCTATGTTGGGTGAACATAGAGAGTAACTGATGACCATGATTTTTATAAAAACATTTTACATATTAGGAGATTATTACTGAATTGCTCTTCAGACTTCTCATTTCCAAACTCTTTTACCCCATTTCTTTCAACCTTCTGTCATGTTTTTAAACCTCTTAGCAGTGTTTTTGCTCCTTCCTGCACTCTAGTTTGTCTGCATCTTTTCTTAAAGTGCCATGCTCAAAACCAGGCTGCATATTTTAGCTGAAGGCTGCTACATAGGTCATAATAAAGAGCTCCATCTCCTTCTAATGGCACGCCACTTTGCACACTCCAGAATGATGCTGGCCTTTTTACTCAGCATAATCTTCAAATTTATTAGATTTTTTAATTCACCATTAAGGCCAGATTTTTTTCTGCTTAGTCATCTTACGTTTTCAGTTGGTTTTCTTCCTTTCCAAGCACAGCTGTCCGTAGAATTTCATACTGTTGGTTTTGGATTATTTCAGCAACATTTTAGGATCTCTGTGAGTACTAATCTTGTCCTCCTGAGTGCTTGGAATCCCTCCTAGAAAGATGCCATCTGCCAGTTTTATGTGTACTCCTTA
Organism: Loriculus beryllinus; assembly: GCA_039877255.1. NCBI lineage: Eukaryota > Metazoa > Chordata > Aves > Psittaciformes > Psittacidae > Loriculus > Loriculus beryllinus. The sequence continues at coordinate 53,915 of JBCJKH010058520.1, forward strand.
CTCCATTGTCCAAGTCAGTAATGTAACTGTTCAGTAGACTGAACCCAGCACAGATTTGTTGTGTGAGTTTTGTAGCAAGCTGCTAAAAATGTGAAAGTTTAGGGTTTATCTTGGTTGGAGCCCTTCACTCACTTCATTTGTTCATAACTACCAACCTAGCTCAATATATGAAGGCTTGCATTCTTATGATGTAATTCTTATGATTAAATCCTTTAACAAATGTCAGCATCCATAAGTAACTGTGTCAAAAAAAACAAGTCTTTCATAAATTGCACATATAAAAAATATTTCCACTGCTTCTTTTTTCTTTTTTCTTTTTTTTCTTTTTTTCTTTTTTTTCAGTTTTTCTGCAATCCCTTCCAAGAGAAAAATGCTAACTACATGAGTCCTTTGTCATGTTCTTTTTGCCCTGATTTATGACACACCTTTGCAGAGAGGCTTGGAAATAACTTTTGGTTTTACCACTGAAATTATAGCTCATGATCCATAATTTCCTATAGCATTTCAATATGAACAGGTAAAACTGTGACTAGCAGAGTTTCTATATACTGTACAAAATGTTCTTTCCTTACACATAGCACACAGTGGTTTTAAAAAATGGCAGTGTAGATGTATGCATACCTATGATACTTGTTTTGTGCTTGAGATTTGCATTCAGAGAAATGCACTGCATTACTGAATCATAAGATGGATTAGTTTGGAGTGCCACTGCTTACAAATTTTGCCCACCAATTTACCCATATTGCATTAGTAAAACTGTAGAGGAATAATGCACATTAGGTGTTTAGGTGTTTTTGTAAATATTACTGACTGGCTGTCTCTCTGGGTGCTCAAATGCCTTTTCATATCTGGCCCCTAATAAATAATGAAATGTAGATGTTGCCCTCAGCTTACCAGTTTTGCTTTAGCATTGCCTGCATCCTGCCTGTCAACTGGATTTAGGATATTTGCATAATTATGTTTCATTCACTCACTACTAGTTTTTTTTTAAAAACAAGAAAGGGAAAACCAAACCAAACAAGGAAGCAGGGAAGAGCCTATATGCATGAAGCATTTAAATGCATCCTGCTAGGCATGTCTGAGCAGATCCTATTTATGCATTTAGTTAAAAAAAAAATAAAACATTTAAAGTAATTAAAATAATTCTGAATTCAATTTTAAATCCTGCTGGCATTAGTTAGCATTCTATGAGAACTGTTGTGGAAAAAAAAAGGGGGGGGGGAGGGGTGAGTGTAAATGATCTTTTCCCTGTACTCCTACTGCTATTGAAATGTATAACAAAACTTCTGTAGTCTTTTGGAAGAGCAGCAGATGACTTCAAGCTTTTGCGTAGGCCTGATTTTTAGAAGAATCCAGAGCAGTTCAGTGAGTGAGAATCCTCTTTACCTGCCAGGCTGATGGTGGCTGAAGCGGCATATAAGAAAAGTTTTGCTTTTGCTAATCTGGGAATCAGAAGCTCAGAACAAACCTTGACATCTGCAGGAACAGAATTCCTTCTCTCATTGCAAACTGGGTAATTCCAATGCACAATCATTAAGTGTTTAGTGTAAATTTTCAGGGACATATTCTGAAAACACACAAGAAACCCCCCCCCCCCAGTTTTGCATAGATATGGAATAAGGATTATGGAGGGTTAATCTAGCAGTGAGACACAGAGTATTTTCTTTTCATGGGATCCAGAAGGAAAGAACAGAGGAGAGGAGAAACATTTAAAAGTAAAGGGGAAAACAAATGTGAAAAAGTAAGATTTTTTTTTTTTTTCCCCCTCTAAAATCTTCACATTTAATTCTGGTTAATTTACTCTCAGACAATAAAAACAGTGACTATAACTGAAAAGCAGAAAATAGGCTGCCTCTCAGGATCCTGTATTTCAGAAGAACACCTGGTCTGTCCTTCCACCTTTCTGATGGGAACAGCTATATCTACATCGAAGCATCTTCGCAACACATTCTAAAAAATCTCTACTGTGGGGTGAAATTCAACAGCTTCCCTTGGCAACAAATCCCAGTGTTTCATTACTTTTATCGCAAGATTTTTTTTTCCCCTGAAGTCTAAACCTAAGTCTCTCTTACTGAAAATGAATTATTTGTTTATCCTCAATGGACATGAAAAGGTGTTTTGCACTCCCTTGTAACTAGCCAGACTTATATACTTCCCCCCCCCCCCCCCCGCCCCCCAGATTTCTTTAGCTTTTGCTTTCAACCACCAGCAGACTTCCAAGTCATTTCTTACAGCCTATGTGCTCTGGGTTTCTTCTAATTCTCATTGCTTTCTCCTGGCATCTCTCCAGCTGATTTGAATCTTTCCCTACCTATGAGGTTTGAGTAGGTTCCCATATCCTGTGGCACCCAGATGGAAAAGTAAAGATATGGTCTTTTGCATATCTTCTATTTAAACTTGAAATATCTGAGTGACTTCTTTAAGGGAGATAAGTACTACACTCACAGGGATACACGTTGTCTACTGTTTCATCGAAATACGGAATGGTCTTCTTTGACTGCTTGTTTGCTATATATCTGTCATTGTTTAACTAAGAATTTCTATGGCTACTGAAGAAATGGCATTTCAGCAATGACAAGTCAGTTCAAAATCCAGCTACTCAGAATTCTCTTAAGAACTTTCTCTCATTAAGCACAGCAATGAATTAATCTTTGATAAGGACAAAATAAACCGATGAGAAATAATGCTGAATGTGAAACTGAGATGAAATCCCTTCAGACAAATTCAGATTTGGTGCTTTAGGATTTCTAGGACTGTCATGTCTCATTTTGAGCTGTTTCTAACAATAAGTATTAAAGCAAATTTATTTTCTGAAACATGATAAGGAAAAAAAATGATCTTGTGGATTTCATGGGCATTGTGTCTTTGTTAATCAACAAGAAATACGTTGTATTTGCAGGTAAGAAATTGGAAATTAATTAATTATATTCATTTCTTAATTGCCACTCTTGGAAGCTCAGCACGTTTATGAAAGTCAAGAGCAGTTCTTTCTGGCTTAGGACATATCACTACCCATTACCCAGAGCAAGCTGAGGCATGAATAGGTGCAAAATAGGTTCAAATGAGGTTCATCACAACTACTGAAGGTAAAGAGCCTCCTGTTATAAATCAGCTAATAATGTATTTGACAATGCAGAGAGCTAAAGGAATGTTTCTTGTCTAGCAAACAGCTGTATTTGCACTCCTACAGATAATCTGTGAGCACTCAACCACAATGAATAGATTGAATGAGGCTGATAGTTCTTTACCATAAGACTAAGTCAGAGTGTATTAATGTAACACACAGTCATACATGTGCCCCAAAAATGTGGGACACATGTGCCAACCATCCAGCCATACTGATCTTTGGTACTCTGTCACCTTGCTCAGAGTGGATTACTACTGACAAGTTGTAAGTCCAGCTTGGCTGGATTCAGCTATGGGATCTGATCCTTTGTGATGTTGAATATTGCTCTAAGTGATACAAACTGCCGACTGCAAGTCAGCACTTCATGGAAAATGCTCAGAAAATTTCAGAAATAGGTCCAGGGACTGCCAACCCCTGAGAGAGACTGAGAAAGCAAGAACTGACTCAGAATCATCCCCAACTCTGTTTTCTGATTTTCTCCAGTTGCTCCTGTCATCAAAAAATACCACCAAAAGGATGCAAAAATCATTATAAATAGCCAAATTATGTGTGGACCTCCTCTTGTGGTTCTAGGCATGAGGTTGTTGTGGCAAATTTAAGAAGAGGGCTTTTTTGGGGGTTGTTTTTTGGGGTTTTTTTGTTTTTTCTGTGTACAAACTGGACCCGATTTCTGCAGGCTCCAGTGTGCTATTGTTCAATTTATTAGCCTTTCCCAAGAAATGTAGCTTTAACCATTGAGGAGAAAAACAAAGATAGTTCAACTTCTCTAGAGAAACCAGCAATGTTATGATTATCGAAAAAAGAAAAAGTGAGGCCTTAAACACTTTTCCTGTTTGACTTTTCCTTTTTACTGGCTAGGTCTATAGCTCTCAAGCTCATGTTCTTTAGGCAAGCATGCATCCACACCACACAGGTGATTGTGCACAAAATTCTTATGCACAGTTGGAAGAATAGTATATTTTCTTTAGCTTGTCTTCTGAGACTCACTTTTCTATATATGCAGAACAGCTAAGAGTCTCCAGTACAAGACCAGAGTCCCAGTTACTTTTTATGTGGATGTGAGAAGAGAGAGAATGCCAGGCTCCTGGGCATGAGTCCAGTTGTCCTGGAACACCAAAGTTTAAGCTCAGGAACTCAAGTATGAAACAACCAGGAACATTCATATGTGGATGCAGGGTGTGTGAAGATTTCTGGTAATTTCAAGAGCAGGTTAAATTGTACGTTCAACAGCACATGCATTTTTTCAGTATAAAAAGAAGTTGCTGTCTTTTCTAACATATTGATCAACCAGTTTTTCTGTTGGTCTTTCACTTATGTGCTGCATTTTGTCGATTGGAGGCAATTTGCATGGAATTTTTAATTTTCAGGTAAGGTGAGCAAATGACCCTTCAATTGTAAAAATCTAGGAATGAAAGAGCAGGCAGCAGTAGCAATTGTAGCTGGAATTATTTACTTGTGAATCAGCCATCTTCTCATTATGAGATGAGAATGGATGAAAACTTATTTGCCATATTGGCTGAGTTCGTTAAAAATAGGACATATTTTTTTAAGGGATACTGATGGGGAGGGACAGCAAAATTATGATGTGATTTAGAGCCATGAAATTTGGTCATGACCAGTATTGCCACAGGTCACCTGGCCAGCTCACCTGAAAGGGATGTTTTTTTTGAAAATGCATGGTGCAGTTATAGTATGGACAGGTCTCAGGTAATTCAAACATCTAATGAGGAAATAGACTAGGTAACATAGTGTATATTCATAACACTAGAGAAAGGCTGGGAGGAGTTAGATTGGGTGTCTTATAGTGCAAGAAGGAAACCTTTGGTTGAACTGCAAGATAACAAATGCACTTCAGATTGAAACATGCCTATGCAGTGAGACATAGAAGATATGGTATTTGAAGAGGAAATTTCTCTAAACTGTAACAAGAATATGCAAAATTCTTGCACTTTTCTTCTGAGACAGATGAAATTACACAAAACTGGGCATGAACATTTAATTCTTCTAACTTAGAGACCAAGATGAGAACTACTTCCACGACAGAATGCCAGAGAACAGGTGCTACAGTAGTTGAGCCAGAGGTCTGATATTGTCTGGCACCTTATTTGTTTCAAAAAAACACTGTCACTGAGGAGAGAGATTTAGTCTTGCATCAGAATGTGGTTGCCAGCACCAAAGAATGGAAGGAAAACTGGCTGCCAGCAGTATTGGAGACTGATGAGGCCACTGAGCAGCCAGCAGTGGCACCAGCTCAGGATGTGGAATCACAACTATCAGGAATCTCAAAAAAAATCAGCCAGGTTTTCTTTTCTGCAAAATCTGGGAAGTATAGTGGCCTTTCAAACTGAGGTTGTGATTCTGGAAAGAACTATACAATGTGTCTGTCTGTGATGGCAGGAACATAATGATTTCCAGACTCCTGGATGCAACCATTTCTGTTTGTTCCTGCGTTCACATGCCCACACAGAATAGCTTGTTCCTGACTGCTACAGTTCTGAACAAAGCCCAATTTAAGATTAAAGTATGGTGTCAAAGCTGCCTAACTCTTTTGAAGATGCAGCCATTGAAAGGCTGCTGTTATTTCAATAGTAAAGGAGATAAGGATTCAAGTGCAAACCATTGTTTTGGGTACAGTTACTTCCAAATATATAGTAAGACATCATGTCTTAAAACTAAACACTCTTGTTTAAGTAGAACAGACAAATTATGGTAGTAAGGAAAACTGATGTAGAGACCACAATTACATAATGGGTCTGTGGCTGAGACAAAAATACACCTGTCTCAACATTCAGTCCAATCCCCTTGCACTGTGCCTCATACTAACTATTCATAGCAAGTGTAATTTTAGCCAGAAAAAGGTTGTGAAAAGACTCGTCTGTGAGCATTAGTAGAATATTACTACAAATAGCATTTACAAAAATGAAACAAAAAAAAATTGAGATATTCTAGTTGATTTTTTTTCAGGGTCAGAAAAAAAGAACTCCCTGTGCTGGTTGCTAAAAAGGAGGGCATATACCCCCTAATACCTTTAAATCTTCTTTCTTGTGAAAAGGAGTTCTTACTATTTTTGTTTCTAATCTAGGCCAAGTTCTGAAACCCTTGTAAAAACCAAGGGCTTAATAATGAAACAAAAACTAACTGGTAGCTTTATTTTTTATATCAAAAGGACATAAGGATTAAAAATACTAACATGTCCAACTGAGTATATTCCAGTTTGCTTCCCTATGGAAAAAGAGTTTGTAAGGATTAGGAACCAAACTGTATTACTTGGCACATGAGGACTTATGACCTTGACCATGGTCATGACATTCTGGCTGAGCTCCAGCTGTCCTCAGAGAGTGCCTGGCTTCAGCAGAATATACAGAATAGGACTGGTCATTGACACAATTTAACCAGTCACTTCTTATTAGCAATTGTTTTCATTAGAGCCATATAAGAACAAGCAGAGATGCTTTCATCACTATGTCCTGAATTTACACTCTAACTATG